>WBMZ01010843.1:0-62361 GCA_013400975.1 Atrichornis clamosus
CAGGTCTAGAAAAACCACGACAGACTGGCATAGGTCGAGTGATAGATTAGGCCTTATTGTCAACTGGCAGGAGTGGTAGAGGAAGAAAGGAAGGCAGACCACTGTTGACAAGCTGGTGACATGACTCAGCTATACAGCATATGGCTGTAGTGACTGGTGTACTAATTAGTACTTGTGTAGTGACTGTCCATGAGGTAATCACCATGTAACTGGGTAGGCTGTGACAGAAACATCAATGCAGAAATGATGATGCTTGGAATCACTGTGTGTTCCTGGGTTTTTTCTTTTGCTTTTGGCTCAGACGCCTGTGCTGGTCAGTCCTGGCTAATAATAATTGCTCCACATGAGAACTTAAGTGTTTGCAAAGGAAGGGAACTGGGAGCTGGCTAAGGGGGAGTGCAGACAAGATAGTTAAGTTTGTACCCAGCTACGGTCTTAGATGCAGATAGGGAACATCTAGTGTTTCTTGAAGTAGGAGGTGAGATCTGATAAATCATGTAAAGGACTGGCATTGATGACACTCACAGGAAATTGCACTTGATAGTAAGAAAAGAAACTGAGGCAGACTTACTGCGTTTCCCATGTATTACAGGAAGAGGATCATCACCTTTTATTGGTGGCACTAGAAATGCTGTTCATAGATAAAGACACCAGCTCAAAAGAAGAAATTAATAGAAAAGGTTTTATCTCTAACATGTTTAAGGTCACTGTAGAAAGAAATATATTAATGGTTTGGACATGTGATGATTGTTTTGGGTGTTATCAGTGATGAATACAGTTGAGTTGATGCATCTCTGCTGGTGAAATGCAAAATATTGAATGTGTTAATAGCACTGTTGATTTGTTAGTAGTACTCTTGATTTGACGGCAGCAGGAATACTGTTTTCCCTTCAACATCAGTGACCCTTGAGACTGATGCAACTGTAATAATCAAATAATTTTTTCTTGTGTTCCGAATGCTTTCATACCCTGCAGGAGTGTAAGCGTCTTGTATAATGTTCTGATAATGCACTGAGGGTTGGATCATGGTGGATTGTTTCCCTGGGAGTGTAATAAAGCTAAAGGTTACCTTGCTTTTTTGATTTGTTTTTCAGTCTGTGCCATCCAGGACCTTGCCCTTCATGCCCAGCCTTTGTGACAAAAACATGTGAATGTGGACAAACAAGGTAAGAATGCTTCTACCATGCAAACAAAAGTGTAGTTATTATATACAAACAAAAGAACAGTTTAAAATTTTATATAATAATATTTTATTTCTTGTAGTTTATTAAAAGTATACCGAACAATGTTTATTCTGCACGATAACTTTTATTTGTGGTTAAAATAATTTGGAGAATTTTATATTTTGAAAAGATGCCATTACTTTTAATTTTTCAAGACAAAATCAAAATAACAAAAAATACTGTACTAGTATTTATTCATTTTATTTGGTGGAAGACTCAGAGAAATTAGTAGAAAAAGGTTCACATCTTTTCTATCTAAATGGAATGTGGTCTTGAATTCCTTAATTCCAGAAATAATAATTTCAAAAATAATACCTGCTCTTCTCAGAAACTGTACAGAGAAGTCTGTAGTATATTCCAGACTGGAAAGCTATCTTTCCCTTGCATGTTTGGTGTGTATAGTGTTGTTGGCAATAGCAATATGGTACTGCCTATACCATCTGTGATCTCTCATAATCAGTTGGCCTGAGTCTTGAGAATCCCTTTTTCTAGCTACATAAAACTGATTCTCTCTAATAAATTGTTTGCCTGTGTTTGTTTACACAGCCAAAACAAACAAAAACTGATTTCTGTGTTAGCATTCTTGCTCTGGAAAAAAGATTTTTCAGACTTTTACAATTATGTCTGAGTTTGAATCCAATACTACAGTCTTAATTTCAGAAGGTACAGCAATTGTGTGTATTTGGCAGTACACCAATACTGTATTGGTGTATTTGTAGTTTTAAAGTGCTTTTTCTTCAGTAGAAAAATGGATTGGTTGTAGATTACTGAGTTACATTGTCCACCATGCAAGACCACCTCCTTTTATTGTTTTGGGTGTTAGTTTGTTTGTTTGGGTTTTGTTTGTTTGTTTTGTTGTTGTTTTTCTGACTCCTTCTTTCATTTAAAAGTTGAATAGTTGCAATCAAATTTGTTTTATTATTTTTTTCCAGATGTCAGCTACTTCACCAGGTTGCTGATTTTTGTAATAGTACATTTGGTACTTAAAACTTGATTCAAAATAGCATTATTTCATATGTACTCTATAAGCATCCAGGGTGTATGGCATGGCATCTCTGGCATTACGAGATTTTAAAGTTACTATTTCAAATACATGTTTTACAGCCGTTGTATGGGCCAGCCAGAGTTGAAAAATAGGAGAATTTATTGTTTTGTCCCATTTTTTCACAATTTAATTAAAAACTCAATTCTTTTCATAGACTTCTGACCTGCTGTTAAGACCCACATTCCTATCTTCATTGTGCTCAGTGAACTTAGGATTGTTTAAGTCTTCAGAAAGATGTCTGTGTGAGAAATATCTGCTTTTCTGACACAATGCATGCCTAAATTCATACACTAGGTTCCAGTTTTAGTGTCACCTTTGGTTGTTTTCTCCATTCTCGTCAAGAAAAATTCTGTAGACTCACTACTGTGAAAGGTGTTCATTTTAGTGAGGTGGGAAAGGGGAAGCAAGGGAAAATACAGGGGTGTTATTTCCTAAAAACTTGCATTAATAAATCATGCTGCCTTTTGAAGATTTTGACATTTTACTGAAAATGTATTTCCCTATTTATTAAATACTGTATAGGTGTTAAGGTAGCTGACAGACTATGGTGTCATTTCTCTACAGTCACTCAGTTCGCTGTGGCCAATCAACAAAAATTCATTGTTCTAATGTGTGTGGAAATACTTTAAACTGCGGTAAGCACAGCTGTACTCAAGTGTGCCATGCAGGAAAATGTTCACCTTGCCAATTAACAGTACAACAAGGTAAGTACTGGAGTGCTTTATGGATATCCACCCTATACAAGAGGGTGGAAAAAAAAAACCAAGAGGAAAGTGCCAGTTTTTCCTTAATGAAACCAAAATCTATTGTTGGAATCCTGTCATGATGATTAGGCTGTTGGAGCATGTGCCTTATTAGGACAGGCTGAGAATACTGGACTTTGTTAGCTTGAGAAGGCTGAGTAGTGGCCTTTCAGTAGCTAATAAGAAATCAAGAATACGGAGACAGACTGTGCATGTGTGAAGGGTGAGAGACAACGAGCGTACATTCCTTATAGCTAGCTGTAAGGAAAACCTCCTTTCTTGGAGGTTTGAAGACCCAACTGAATAAAACACTGAGTAATGTAGTCTGATCTCATTGCCTACTCTGCTTTAAGTAAAGCCTTGGACTAACTAACCCCTTCTTACCTGAATTGTGCTATGATCCTACTGAATCTTTTACTAGAATTATAAGAATTAATTAGACAGTACATGAAAGAAAAATAGAAAAAGGTATAGGAAACACATTTCAACAAGCTTCTCATGATTTCTGTTAAAATTTTCTAAACTTGGTCTTGAACGGAAATTCAATGGACCAAGTATGTATGCCAGTATACAAATAACTATAGAACATCTTATATAGAAAATGTCAAGTTAATTTTATCAACTTCTAAGGTAATAATTAACTTGTTATATATACTGCTTTAATAAGTAAACTTGTTGTGCATATGATGCCTCTTTGTCAAAACAATGCTGGAATTACAAATTAAGTAGAACAAAAAACTTTCATTGATGAAATAAATCTAAAGAGGAGCAATTTCTTTATCTAAAAACTGACTGTAACAATTTTTAACTTTTTACCTTTTTGTATTTGCCGGAGATGTTTTGTCACTGATATTCTCTTACATTGTTTTCTGTGGAATATTGCTTTCTTTCAGTGTGTTACTGTGGAAGCAACTTCAAAGAAGTATTGTGTGGATCAAAGGAAGAATTCTCTGATGGTTTTGGGAGTTTCTCATGTCAGAATATATGTGGCAAGTAAGATCACTATAGTTTAGACTTTTAAAAAGAAAAAGGTCATTTTATTCACAATGAGTGATTATGATACTCTTAGATAATTCCCCTTCTAATTTTTTTCTTGTTTTCCTTTTTGTTTCTTGATTTTGTGTATTTTCCAGAAAATTAAATTGTGGGAGGCACAACTGTAAGCAAGTATGCCATCCTCAGCCTTGCCAGCTCTGTCCACGACTTCCACAAGTAGTGTATCGCTGTCCCTGTGGTCAGACTCCTCTCAGCAAGCTGTTGGAACTAGGTTGTGTAGAACGTAAAATTTGCACAGATCCGATCCCATCGTGTGGAAAAACATGTGGCAAGCCTCTTTCTTGTGGTAGCTATGGTAATTAGAAATTTCTATATCAAGAATATTCGAAGTATCTCATAGTTGAAAACAAAACAAAACAAAAGTGGTCCTTAAATGTTTCATTTCAAGAAATAAATATTTTATTAGTAATTTTGAGTTTTAACCAAAATGAGTGTAAAAACCACGACCAAGCCTGCAGTCTGGCTGTTTATTCATAATAATGCTTTAAAATCAGGAAATAAAACCTAGCTGCACATAAGCTTAGTATCTTTGACCAGTGATGCTCCTAATAAATACGAAGTTCCAGGTCATAGATTTTATTTTTTTATTCTTAATATTTGTATTTTCATTTTCCTAGAGTTCATTCATACATGTGAAAGCCTTTGCCATGAAGGAGACTGTAGACCATGTTCTCACACATCAAATATTTATTGTAGGTGTGGCTTCAAAAAAAAGGTGAGTATATAAAGCTTGACCATGGAAACAAGTAATTTTTGCTGCTTTTTAAAACTGTGGAGAAAAAGGAGCTGAAACAGCTGGGGAAAAGAAAGCTAAGAAGCGTAAGAGGTGCTGTGCCCCTTAGTGATGAGAACCTACATTATATACTAACTGATAGATGCTAACTAGATTACACCGTGAAATTATAAGATGCTATTTACTAGGAAGGCAATTTTTGAAGTATTTTGGCAGTGTTTGCACAGAGTTCTGTTAATGTAAGCGGTCTGCAAAATCCTGTATTGTCCTGGAATATTTATATAGCACAAAGAATGGTAGTTTTGCCAAGAGTAAAATAAACGGAGAGAAGAAAGGTAGCCTAATTAAAACTTTATGGTAATAGCTTGTAGATTTCTTGTAGAACTTTTTGTAGAGGCTATGTTGTTACTGATTCCCATTCTTTGTACATTTATGTAGTGACCCTGCAGATTCTTAGCTATCGTTACATAATAATTAGTGTATTTTTAAACTATGCTACTTTCTGCAATTGTAGCTTTGAAATTTCTTGGCTACTGTCAAAGAAGCTTTGATGACTTTTCTGACCTATTATATATCATCTGCAAGTAGAGATGACTCCTTAATATATAAGTCTATAGGTGCATAGAAATGACTGAGAGTTTACTAGAGGTTGAAACAGTTTTCTCCCACAAGTTTGCTGAAGGCAGTTCTGGGTTAGAAGGATTCAGATTATATTTCGAGTCCTGAAATAAAGTAGTGAGGTATTGGTTTTAGTTTATGAAGTTTCTCAGACACCAGAAAGGCGCTTCTTAAAGAAGTAAGAGTGAACTACAGTGATAATTTAAATAAATCATGAAAAATGTGATACTCAGAAGTGACAGCTCAGAATATAAAGTTGTGGTGAGTAGTTCAAATGTCAACGCTATTTTCAACCATCACAACTTATTTTCATGTTGGGGTCTTTAGGTATAGCTTTGTAGATAATAAGATTTGGCTTTACTCTCGCTTTCCTTCTTTTTTTTTAACTCAAGTCAGACCTGCATTTTTGGAACAGTTGGTCAAAGCACAAATTTATGCACTCTGTCAGTATTCTCTGGGAGAGCTCTATTTGTTTCCATTATGCAAATTTCTGGTTTCTTAGGACAAATCTGATTCTGTCACTTTACAGTGGCACTTAATTCTGCTGAATTAAGTGGAGAATACAAAACTACACTTTTAAAATCGGTATTGAATCTTTAAGGAACAAATACTGTGTTAAAAGATTTGAGAATATCTTTTTCATGGTGTATTGTTATAAACATGAAAACTGAATGTGCTTCTTCTTTTATGTGACCAAGTGTTTTCTAGATAAGTTTGTTTCAGTTGTTTCATCTTTTTTAATCTAATGGCTCCCCCTTTGTTTCCTAGGAAGTCCCATGTGCTCTTCTCAGAAATAAAGGTACAAGGTTATGATACATATATAATGTGAAATTGTTTTAAAAAATGATACACAGCTCATAGTAATTCGGATGCTGATTGACAAAGTTGGCAAACAGCTGATCAGTACTGCATCTTTTATCCATACTTCTATGCCAAGTTGGTAATTTCTGCTGCTTGTTCTTTGTACTGGTCATGCTGCTGTGTTTAGGAAAAGGTATGAAAGAAACATCTTTAGTTTTTGTTAATCTTTTGCATAAGGAATGACTTTTTCACATTTGATCTCAAAGATTTCAGACAATATGTCTATTCTATTTTGAACAGTTTCTTATGCCACCTGCCGTACCCCTCGCACCCTCCCCATCATCCTGTGTATCTTTTGGTCAACTTGTGCAGCTCAGATTCAGAGTATAGTTTTGCTCTGCTCTTACCCAGGTTTCTGGGGAAATACAGGCTTTGATTCTGCTTTGCATTGCATGCTGCTGGTCTTTGCAGCTGGTTTTTGCATCTGAGCTTGGCAGAGAGTTCCCATTTGATACTTCCTGGTATTCTGGATGTAGCATCTCAAAATTCCCTCAGTGAAATCTTCACTTGATTGACCCCTGTCATACTGAGGTATTTACTTACAAAATATGTAAGGAAGAAATATGCATATTTCCTAATTTGAGCTTTTGTTTATGAAGACTTTACTCTTGTGGAATCCAGAAGTGATTCCTTTTGTTACCTGTGTATGGTAATAAGGATGTTCTTTGTTAGCAATAGTTTCATGAGCACATCAGCAGTAGTTGCTTTTAGCTGACTTCTACTGCCCTACCAATTTAAGCAGTCAGATTGGATGTTTGTCATACTTCAGTGTATCAGAATATCCTGTTTTCTTTGTTCTGTTGTGTAGAGTTTATGATGTGAAGGTTAAGGTGAAATAATCTAGCTTCGTGTATTCTGCTTTCCAAAATCCTTTTGAATAAGGATTTCTTTAAAGAAAGGCAAGTATTCATATGGGGAACTAATGAGAGAGAACAAGTAATTTAAAAGTTTGCTTGATGACTTACTCTGTGTAAGTCTCCCCTAGACCATGCCCTACAACAGCCTTAGTATAATATTGTGATTGCAGCTTTTGTTCTCAGCATAAGCAAGACCTAAAAGTTAGTGGGGGGCTTTTTTTTTGTTTTTTATAGCTGCTATTACATTCATGTGTGACAAGCGATGCAACAAGAAAAGATCATGTGGTCGACACAAGTGTAATGAAGTTTGCTGTGTGGTAAGTTTACAAGTGGTTTTATGAAACTGATGTGATGTGTGTTTGATTTTGGTTGTGATGTTCACAGTCTTTTTTGCTTTAGTATCTTTCCATTTTTATGCATCTTAATTCCCTATTTACAGTATTGGTCATGCTCAAAACGTTTGTGTGTATGCATTTATTTTGCAAGTTTTGTTTTATGAGTATCATAAATATAAAACCACATTCCAGCCTAAACGCAGTTAAATCAGTGTAAAGGTGCTTTCTGTCAATGCAGTGATTGCAGGGAGAATGGAGAGGTGAAGCATATTGCTTAATAGAAGAAGCACAAGCTATGATGTAGCTTTGTCTGCAACAGAAGTCTTAACAGAATCTGCTTTAAAAATTGTGTATCCATACAGTGATGGAAAAACTGTGTAGATCTGGCCTAAGCTATTTTTTGCATTATACAGTTTTATCAGTCTATTATTAGTAGTAGATTGTGACCTCAGAGAGAAAAAAATAACCTATGGGGTTTATAGTTCAATTGTGCTTTTTATTTTTTGCCTTCTCTTAGGACACAGAACATAAGTGCTCTTTGGTTTGTGGTCGTAAGCTCAACTGTGGGCTTCATAGATGTGAAGAACCCTGCCATCGGGGCAGTTGTCAGACGTGCTGGCAAACAAGTGAGTTATGTGCAAGAGTACATAATTTTAATTTATTATAGAAATATATTAATTTAACTGGTAAGAGTCAGGCAGAGAATGTCATCCATTTCCTGTTGGTGAAAAGGAGAGAGACAGGTGATGGAGATTGTAAGGATACCGTTTACAGCTCGAAGTGCCATAGCTGCAGTAGTGCACACATCTCTCCTGTATTATATGCACATGGACATAGTCAAAGACCTCCATTTTATGGAGACCAACTTTTCATGGCAACATCTTGGAAAAGAGAAGGTACTAGAGCCTCTGAAGCTCACTGTGAAGAACTGTTGCTTGCAGGATGGACTCACGCTGGAGAAGTTAGTGAACAATTGTATCCCGTGGGAGGGATCCGATACTGGATCAGGGGAAGGACTTTTCTTCCTGAGCAGCAGCAGGAACAATGTGTGATGAACTGACTGTAACCTCCATTCCCCATCTCCCTGCATCAGGGGTAGAAGGTAGAGCCCAGGAAAGAGGGAGGAGTCGGGGAAAGGTGTTTTAAAGATTTATTTTACTTTCTCAATATCCTACTCTGATTTTTCTAGTAATAAATTCATTTAATATCACCAAGTTGAGTCTGCTTTGGCCGTGATGGTATTCTGTGAGTTACCTCTCTTGGTCCTTAACTTCTGAACCATTCGTTGTATTTTTTTTTCCCCGTCTGTTTGTGGAGAGGAGTGATAGAGCTGCTTTGGTGAGTGCAGGGCATCCGGCCAGGTTCAACCCAGTACAATGGGGAAAAAGTTATTTTGTTAGATTATTTGGGAGGAATCAAGGTGAACATATGGGCAAATGGAGTAAAGGCAAAATAATAAGGCACCATTAGCACAAATGAAGCTGTTGGTCAACTTACTTATCTGATAGACATCTGTGCTCCTCATGTCAACTGTCTATCCTGTCATAGTTAATATGTAGTATCTTACAGTGGAATCTCATTCTCTGTTCAGTGTGTGAGAGGTCTTGAGTGCCACCAACTGGAAACTTGGCTGCAGATCATGGGAGCACATAGTCTTTATGCTAGCAACTGGAGAGATCAGATTGATGTATACTGTATGCCAACAGCCAGAATGGGATCACAAGTTACAGGGGCCCCTTGATCTGGGTGGCAGCATATAGGAAGATGAGGGTTTATGTGCGATTTCCTTGTTCATTTCAGTCCTGTGTGTGTGTCTGTGTACATCTGGATAATTTGATAGCCAGGTTGCTTCAAACCTGGATTGAATAGCTAGTTGGAGGAGATCTGCCTCTTGAAATACCCAAGGTTTCAGCCAGTTGCTGGGAAAGGAGTCTGTCCAGGCATGGGTATTAAACAGAGCCTGTGCTAGTATTTCAGATTCATGAATGTAATGTGTATGTGAATTTAGAGTGAATGTGTGTGTGTCTTCACTAGTAAGCTTCAATCATGATGAGCTGAAGAGGAGGAAGAGGACTTAGCTGTTGGTATTCCTCTTTACATGAATCTTGCTGTATTCTGCTTGTTATTGCCATCTATGTATTGTGTGTCTCATGTCTTTGGAATGTGTATTCAGTCTTGCTCTAGGCTGGACTTGTGTATTGATTTAGCAGCTGTCCTATCTATAGAAGTGGAACAGTAGGAACACTTGGGTGTTCAGAGTTCAACAGGTTTAGAGTTCAACAGGTAGACTAGGAAGGAGGAATCCTGTGATTCCAAAGTTAGAGAACTTGCTGAATTCAGCAGCTCCCTTAACACACTCACCTTCTCTTCAGGTTAGAATTGTTGTTTTGGGTTTTTATTGCCCCTTTATTCTCTTACCTCCTTCACCATTTCCTTTTGTTCTTCCTAATCCACTATCTGCTTATTTATTTATAGACAAATGATATTCTTTTTCTGTTCTCAGATCTCCTTCTATATGATGTCAAATGTTTTCTTAGTCTTCTGTTTTTCTAAACATTTATCTGTTTGAACTGTAGTTTGCATTCCAAGCAGTCTCCTTCCCAGTTTCTTTATAGTCTGAAAAGCAGCAGTGAATTGTATTAATTTTTGTGCAGTGTTAAATTTTCATTGAGGTACTGTATGTAAGTGCTTCTATTACTTCATTTATCACTGAGATTTGGAATCTTATAAGAGTTTAAAATCTGTTTCCTAAACATGGTTAGAAAAAAAAATGCACACAGAATAAAATGGGTACGGCCTGAGACAGAAAACTTTCAAAACAGATAAAGTTGGCTTTGAAGTATTTGGACAGGTTTATAAGATGCTTATGAGGATCACTGTAATACTAAAAGGCATAAAGAAGTATACAGAAAAAATTACAGAGAAAGATCTACAGACTGGCTGCCTTTTGGTAATTTTCCTTGGAGTCTTTCCAGGACTATATTTGGAGCTTGACAAAAGGACAGAATCTAAACACTGAAAAAGTGATGTCAGGAGGAAGTTTGGAACACAAAATTTTAGTGATGGGCCTTCTGGAAGGGAATTCAGGAGATACTTCCCAATTGTTAAGTCAGAGATAGAACACCAAAGCTTTTAACTTGACCATGGGCATTCCACTTGCTCTGGTTCAAAATGTTGATGTCAAAGAACCACTCTAAAAGCCAAGCATAATTCCTAACCAAGTCATCATAGTCTGGTTTTCTTGTAGGAGCCACAAAAGCCAATACATTCACTAATTTCAAATATTAGTGCTTAATATAAAAAAACCCAAAGCTGGAGTAAAACATTTGCATGCTATGTAAAGATTTATCATAGAGGAAATACAAATATATGTAACCATTAGGATATATTTGACTTTTTTTTCAGGTTTTGATGAGTTAACTTGTTATTGTGGTGAATCTGTGATTTACCCCCCTGTCCCCTGTGGCACTCAGCCACCAGAGTGTAAAAAAACATGCACCAGGCCACATGACTGTGATCATCCGGGTAAGTCAGGCCATTCAGTTTTTCTTGTGGGGTTTTCTTGGGATTTTTTTTTTTGTTGTTTTGTTGTTGTTTGTTTGGGAGTTTTGTTTGTTTCTTTTTGTTGTTGTTTTTTGAAAATTTGGTGTTATTCTAATCAAAGTGTAAAAAAGTGGTCATAGGTCTGTTTGAAAATACATTTCCAAAAGTCTTCACTTAAAAGCGAACCAGCTAAAAACTTGCAGTGAATGCTACTAGTGGTACTTCTCACTGGCGTTTTTTCTGATTGTTATTAATAGTCACAACACGCTAAATGCTATATTCCAAAAATCAAGTGCTCTATTGAAACAGTAGGATAATCTAGTGAACAGTTGGTTTCTTTGTTCCTTGGAATTACATTGGCTGATCGCAAAATAAATCGCGTGGGTCAAGCAGGTAGGCTTTCTGACAAATTCTGCCTGATAGTATAGCTCTACTCAGCAGTCAGAAAATTATATGCTATTTAATTTAGAAATTATAGAGAATATTCAACTAAACAGCTGCCATCATACTTTTTAAAGAACACATTATTCTTGTATGAAGCATTATCCATGCTTCCCATAAATTGTGTTGTTTTGAAATGCAGGCTCATGTTTAATAGTCTTTACTGTGTCCTTTAATATATTCAACTGAAGTATTCTAATAAAACTGTTACAACTATTATATTTCTGTGACTGCAGTGTACCATTCCTGCCACAGTGAAGAGAAATGTCCCCCCTGTACCTATCTCACTCAGAAATGGTGTATGGGAAAGCATGAAGTAAGTCTGGATAACTAATGTTTTTGAATACTAAACAGTTTTCTAGGACTGTAGGTTTAGATTTTTGTGGCTTCTTTGGAATGGAATATGTTACTGGAGTTTGAGCTTAATGTGGTTACATTGGAGAAGTATATCTTTTATTGCATATGTGTTCAAACCAACTGCTGTATTGGAATGTGGTATAAAGCAAAACTCATTCTTTGACCTAGGATATTTTAGTATTAAGATTCTTATGTGGACAGTGCGAAATGAAGGTGTGAATAGGAAAAACACTTTGAGATTTTCATTGATAATTTTTACTGTTGTCATCTTTTTCCTCTCCTTTTTCAGCTGCGAAGTAATATTCCTTGTCATCTCACTGACATTTCCTGTGGCCTTCGCTGCAATCAGATGTTGAAGTGTGGAATGCACAAATGTAAAAGAATCTGTCATAAAGGAGAATGTCTTATAGATGAAGAATGCAAACAGCCGTGTGTTATTCCAAGGCTGTATTGTAATCATCCGTGTATGGCTCCGTGTCATCCTTCTTCACCCTGCCCAACAACATCCTGCTGTGCAAAGGTTAGATACCCAAAGAAAATTCACTGCAAAGTCACAGGTGATTTGTATGGTTTAATTATCAGCCAGTAACAGTTGTAACATGTTTGTATATTGATAGCATGACAATTTTTCTGTAAACTTAAAATACGGATTTTTAAAAAATAAAACTACTTATCACTTTTAACCATTCCAGTAAAATGGGACTTCTTAAATGAATAAATTTATATCCCTTACACCCTTCCATGGCTATAAAAAGACAAAACTTTTAAAAAGCTGCTCTCTTGTGTGATATGACAGGTTGATCTTCAATGTGAATGTGGAAGAAGAAAGGAGACTATGATTTGCTCAGAAGCATCCAATACATATCAAAGGTTGGTACTGTAATAATTCTTTTAATTCCTTACAGACCTATTACTTCACAGTGTGATTAAATTGCAGACTCGACTAAATATATTTAATTCACAAGCTTTTCCACACTCTTTTATACTTTGACATATGGCGTTTTATGGGTTTTTTTGGTATTCCCCTGAGCTTTTGTACCAGCTATGCTATATTGGAACACATTTCTTTTTTTACTGTTGTTAGTCTAAAAATTGAGGGGAAGGGAAAGAAACTGTTCTGTTTAAAGCAAGCGTTTGTATCTTTTAGTTCAAATGTGTTCATATGTGGTTACAAATTACTCTTGGCTTATGTTAGTAACACAAGCAGCCTTTAATGCAGGCTAAGTTTATTAACGCCAGCACTTCAGGTTTCTGAAAGATTAACATTTTCTGATTTTGTGGAGGTAAATTTGGCTTTTTTCCTACCTACCACCAACCAAAGCAAAAACTATAAACAAAAAAACCCCCAAAACCAAACCAAACGAACAAAAACCACCAAAAAACCCCTCATCAAAGGTCAGCAAATGAGTGGAGTATCCAAGTTTTCTCAGAAATGTTAGAGGAATGATGAAACAGCTTTGGGCTTTGTCAGTCAATGTTGGTGAAAGAATGTCCAAGGGAACAAGAAAGGGATTGTGCTGCTGTATCTGTACATATGGTACAAATGATTATGTCGTATCATCTAATGTTCCATTACCTAGATTTTGTCATCACCTGATAAATATGAAGCTGATGGTGCCTTTCAATGATTTTTGGTTTTATGTCATATGATTAGGCTCCTTCCTGGTAGATGGTTAATTCTTTGAATGTGATACAAAACATATAAACATATAGAAATAAACATATCCTTTTATCTGAATTTAACAGAAAAGGTAGTTCAAGAGGATAGAATGCTCCATTTTTAGGATTTTGTTTGAAAATTACATGGGGTATTTCAGTAAAAAATTACCGTATATTTTAGTTATACAAATTTAGCAAGCAAAGGAGACTGGGAAGGCTTGTTATTGAAGGGAACGAGGAGGAATCTTGATAAAGAAAATAGTAGCAATCTCCGTAGGCATTTTACCCTTTCCTTGTGGATTGTGTTATCCATATTTTCTAAGCAAATTTCTAAGTACTTTATAAATTAACTTTACAGATTTTAGTTGCACACAGTTAAGGAAGAATCACATAAAAGTTAAAGGGCCAGTTAAAGCTATATGTTCAGCTGTAGTTTGTATATTAAGCCAAGTGAGGAGAAAGAGTATTTGCCTTGCCTAATTTAGACTTGCTTAAGAAGCATGTCCATTTGTTATTGTTGCTCCTAGTTGAGGGAGATGAGAGCAAACTCTTAATTTGCATAACTGGATTAGACTCCTAAAACTCTGGGGTGTAGAACTAAAATTGCATTCTGATGAGAAAATGGTCAGTCTGCCTTACTTTGTCCACCAAGAGATTAAATCTGCAACTTTATGTACCTTTTCAGAGGTTTATGTGTTGCCTCAAACAAAATCTAACACTCTTCTTTTTCAGAATAGCTGCTATATCTATAGCAACTAAGCTAACAGATCTACAGCTTGGGGATTCAGTGGAAATCAGTAGGCTTATTACGAAAAAAGAAATGAAGCAGGCCAGGTAAGGAGATACATGTAGAAATGTATTTGAAGCCCTTGTGTGTACCTGAAGCATAGGTGACATGCAAAATACATAATATGGTGATCAAAATGCCAGCTGTAATAGGAAGACTTACAGTGTTCCCATGTAGCATGACTAACAATACTGCTAAAAGAGTATTTTGCAATTCCTTAGTGGCTCTTGTTTTTGCTTTCATGTAGAATGAGTTCTCTGTGATTATCTGGTTAGTTGTTATAATTATGTATGTAATTATGTATGGAACAATACAACTGTGGTTTCAGAGTTTCTTTCTACTCAGCCAACTCATTGGAGTTCCTCTGGAGTTTTTTTCAGATTTCTAGACAGGACAACAGCTGTTATCTTCTGTTTCAGCATCCAGTGTTCCTTTCGGGATTATTGATAGGCCATATTTCCTCCTAGTCATCATCTTACTATTTACAATATTTTTGTATTACCCTTTTTAGAATTTTTTATGTTTGTATTTCAGTTTCATTGGTGCCTTGATGTTCTCATCCTGACTGGCACCACAAACCTGATTTTAAGTCACAGTAATACTTGTGACTTAAGTTTGGTGATCTTCTCTTTCTCCTGATATTCCTCAGGAATAGCTTGTCCTTTTACTTTCAGTATAATTTTTTAATGGAATTGTCAACTTTCTCCAACATCCTTCTGTCAGAAACTTGACTTACTGAAGTCTTTGCTCTTGAAGTCCCTAATCTCTGATTTTAGTTTATTTCTGTTACCATGTTTTCTTTTTTATACTGAATTTGATTATTTCAGAGTCAGTCGGTTATGTGTGTTAAAATCTAATGTACCTTTATATTGTGTAAAGTCAAAATAGTGATATTTCCCATATAGTTGCTTCATGACTTCCTGTGTCAAAAGCCAGTGCCAGCACATTGCAAGAACTTTTGGTATTGTATTGTAGTCACTGATACATATCTTTTTGTATGAACAGACACTGCCCTTTCCTTGGACAGTTGAAATTAACAGAGATGACTTTTCTTTGTGCAAATCTTTCCTAATATTACATCTAATCTGTGGTAGGTAGCCTTTTTTCAAGGACAGTCAGAGGAAGTATTCTCCCTTCCCTTCTCTTTTTGTCTACCAAATAACAGGGCAGGGGAAAAAGAGATGGTGGTACATAAAATATTTAGTCTTAAATTTCTAGTTTATTGTCAAACTCCAGTATTTTTTAAGTAAGGTACAAACATGCTCCATTCATTTACAATAACAGAATATTTTCTGAAAACTGTGCAGGGATTTTCTCTCTTTGTTTCACTCTCTGGTCCTGTCTGTAGACATTTTATACTTTAGCTTAGATTTTTTTATTAGGACTTGGGGTTTTTCTTGTGACAGATTTAATCAGACCTAGAGTAGCTTCCTTAAATTGAATAAATTCCTCTTTTAGAGGAGGAGAAAATAATTCTTCAAGCAAATGACTTTAAACAGTGCCAGGTTGATGTTAAGAGTTATGCTATGTTAGCTTTCTTCTGTTTCCTTCAAGAAAACCATCAGAAGTTGTGGATCCTGGAACTATATGTCTCTAAATATCATACATGCCACTGAATGAACCAGTTTCCCCTGTAAAAATTTCTTCCTTTGATTTAAGGAACTGTTGTCAAGACAATTAATTAACTTATGCAGTCTAGGAGGAATAAGTTTGTAACTGCTACTGAAATTACTGGGAACTCCTGATTCTTCTCCAAATTTTAATCCCTCAAAATAAAATTATGAAGTACCTTTCAAAGATGAGACAGAAAACTGAAATTCATAACTCTACTGACACTAGAAGTTCGGGGTTCGGTTGAAATACTGATTTTTATGTTTCATCATAATCCTCCATACATGTCTAACTTTCCTTTTTTCCTGACTGATAATTTTTTCTGATTTATAGGAGTAAATGAACTTGACATCTTCTTTTGCTGATTGCCAGTCCTTCCTAGCATCCCATCAATGCTCATATCAGCTTTATTCTTTCCTCAAATGATAAAATTACCAATATAGCATCCAGTTCAGAAGCTTTTTTACCTCAGTTTCTATATGACTTTGGTAACTGCTACTCCTGTTCAAGACCTGGAGAAGGGATTGTGTGCTCAATGATCTTTGATTGTTGCTAGTTTGTTTATTTTTAGCTCTACTACCTGTTCTAATATAATAAACTATTCTCACATACTCTTCTTACTTCTTTAGATTGTGATGATACCAATGAACTACAACTTGAGAAAAGTATGAGTAGCAGCAGTGATTCTAATTGTATTTTTCTTTCACAATTCAGGTTACAATGTGATGAAGAATGCTTAGCTCTTCAGAGGAACAGGTGGGCAATTAGCTTGCTTGCTTTTTTGTTTTCACAAGTAGTCCAGGTTTGGAAAGTTAGTGCTATGTGGATAAGAAATCCTTTCCTGCATGACCTAGAGAACAGATAAATGTGAAAATGATTCTTGTTATAGGGATGTATATTGAGTGATCAGAAATCTTGCTAGAATATTCTAGTTCTAAATGTACAGACCATATCTTTTGCAAGCTATAAATTTGTATTAGTAACTTGTAACTTTACTCTTCAATGACAACATGTCTGGAAGGTTGGGGGGGATTTATGTGTTTATTTTTGTTTGCTTATGTTTTTGTTATGTTTTGGGGTTTTTTCCTCCTACCCTCAAATGTAGGCGCCTTGCTGAAGCTCTTGAAATAGATGATAATTCTGATCCTTTTAATATCCGTTCTTCTGGACCAAAGTACAGCGACCTTTTAAAAGAAGATGCGAGGTATGTGTTCTAGTGATGGCAGGTGTCATAAGTCAACAGTGTTGACAGCAAGATGGGAAATGCAGAATAGTTCTATTTACTCTTGTAAAAATAACTGCCTTGGCAATAGATGGCAGTTTAGGCAAAGGAGTTGATGTGCACTACTCAAGACCTCCAAAATGAGAACCTGAAAAGTAGGAAGTGCCTGACAGGTTGCTTTGTTCTGTAACAGGACCAGATTTGGAATGGGAACATCATTTTTCACCATTTTCAGTATGAATCAGTACCTGTACTTCTCGCGTCTCTACTGAACTCACACAGAACCAACTTCCCTCTCAGTTCTCCTTATAAACATTTCAAAACAAAGACAAAAGTGATGGCTAAGTAATTAAATATTCTCTCATAGTCTGGCATTATTTCTCTGCACCAGTCTCTTTTTTTTTTTCTTTTTGCTTTACTGCTTTTATTTTAAAAATAAAGAATTGGAATTAATAAAACATTGGATGCAGAGCAAAGCCTATGCCAGTGTGACTGCAGAGAGGGATGCTAGACTGAAACATCCTAAAATGAGACAATGTGAAATCAAGGTAATATCAAAAACATCACACTAATAAATACTTTGCAATCTGGAATGACAAGGAGGGATTTGACACATTTTTAAAAAGATGCTTAAATGATGTGTCATCTGAGAGGCTTTTACTCTTGTGCATATTTGTAGGTATGACATTAGTTTTTACCAGGTGTAAGTTTTTTAGAACAGCTTAATCTCTTTTGTTCTTGCTCCACTATTCTAGAGCCGCATAAATTTCATGGTTTTGTAAGCATTTTTGCTACTTGAAAATCCTTTATTTAATTGCTATTGTGTTGAGATAAATGAAAATTTTACATAAGTCATCACACAGAATTTAAGAGTAAGTTATATCTTCCTTTACTTACAGCTCATGAGCCTACTGCAAAATAGGAGCAGAATGTTTTCTTCGTTAAACTACTGTTTTGTTAGTGTTTGCACTTAAAAGTGCTATTTTATAAGGACTATTCTCCTAATTGTGTGTAGAATATGTTTTCCTTCATCTTTTTCAGAAAACACAGCCTACACTTTCAGTACAGTAAGAAAGTGAAAATTTTGCATCATATGTGTAGTCTCCTGTGTTTTTTTTGGAGTACAATTCTATCTCTGTTTTTCTGCCAGCCACTACCCACAGTGCAGTGTTCGTTCTTCATGAACAGAACTGACCAGGGTTATGCACTGTATTCCAAATGGTCAAACAGATACCTTGAAAAGTAGTCTTAATGCTTCCACACTCCTCCTCTTCTCATTCTTTCAGTGATTTTACCTGTGTTTCCTTTGTAGCCACTTTATACTGACAATTCACAATAAACTAATACACCAGGGCTATTCTTACTGATTCATAGCTAAAGCAAAAGTTTTTGTTAGTCCCCAAGTCAATTGCTTTGCACATCAATTTACTGGATTTCATTTATCTACTTTTAAAGATAAATTAGTTTCTCCTTGTATTAACATAGCTCTCTTTACAAGAGCAGCAACCTGCAATTTGTAAATCTCTGGCTTTATGAATTTACTTCCTTGACTGCTCTTGATGATCTTTTATCTCAGTAGTCTAGCAAAAGATTTGGCTTTCCAGCATGATGGCAGGACCCAGAAATTGTGTCTGTTATAATATGTTTTTCATGTGGCTCAGCATTCTGAATAATTTATGACTTAATTTATTCTTGCTTGAGCACATCAGTAATGCAAGAGTTCAGGGCTTGTGGTTTTCTGCAGAGCATAAGTTACATATGGGATCTCAGAATGACTGAGAAACTCAACAGCTCCCTCCCTGTGTATTCAGAGTCATTGCCTCCAGAAGGCAGCAGCTGCCAAAACCATTAGTAGAATGCTGTGATATTATATTCTTTAGGCAATTAATTGATCTGTGTAGCTGATATATTGTCAAGGGCTGAAAGAAATGTACATCCACAAATGAAGAAAACTTGAGAAAACTGTGAGAAAACCCCTGATATTGAGCTGTAATCTTTAATTACAGAACCCTAAAGCTCCCAAAATGCAGTACAACTTTAGGTAACAGGAAGTAAATAACCAAGTGGAAGCATGCCAAGATAGTATGTCTCCTTTGCAGGACAGTGATAGGAGAAGGGAACAACAGGAATAGCATGGTGATGCTGCTGCATGCTGATCTTGCTGATGTGTTTGTCAGAATCCACTAAGGAGTCAAAAGAAGAGTCTTTCTACCATATAGCTTTATATGAGGAGATACTCTGCTGCCAAGGGGAATCTCTCTTGTAGCATGGAGATGACTGTACCAATGCAACTGAGCACAGATGAGAGGATACAGATCCACAGGCTAGACACCTCAGCACTGACCTTTCTAAGAAGCTCTAGAAATAGATACAGAGAGCAAGCAAATGCTCAGGTTCCTCTGTTGACATGAGGTTGGAGGATAGACTGGCACAAGTATCAGTGTCTATTTGGACAAGGATGATGTTGAGGCTGGTATTTGATGAGTTAAGACTACTGGAGAAAGAGAGAACATCTGGAATATCTGGCCACCTGGAACTACACAGAAGAGAATTTTCTTACTTTGTCACTGGCTGTGCAAGACCCCACTGTACGGACTATGAAAATCTCTGGTTTTACAGACTCCTGAAGGGCTTTTTTTATGTATCTCCCAGTGTGTGAGCTGGTTCCTCAGCAAACTTTTAAATATTATACATCACATGCTTGTGGACCCTCTCATTTGATTGTTGATTCCATTTTTTTCGTACCTGCCATGATCACTTCACCTTGAAATTTGGGTATTCATGGCTGTCATTCTCTGTAGTATGTGCTTTCTAAGCCTCTGAATCTTGAAGGTATCTGTGGTTTTGGCAGGGTGTTTTGTTGTTGGGTTGGTTTTTTTTTTGTTTGGGGATTAGGATTTTTTTGAACTTGAAATTATCACTGTAATATTCCTTCCAAAGCCTCATACCGCATGAGCTGACTCTGTGTTTCAAACCCTAGGTGTCTTTTTAACTCTACAAGTCCAAGTCCTTTTTCCAATTCTCCCAGTGTAATACTTCTCTCTACTGAAGATCCAGAAGTTCTCATAACTACATGCAATGTCCATGTACCATTGCTATACCTTGAAGGTTTTCCAGTGATGGGCTAAGTCCATCGCATCTGGTCAAATGATGTTGGTAGCTGAGCTATTCAATGTTGTCATTTTACACATTTATTTGAGACCCCGTGGTCTGTTGATGATACATTCACTTCAGCTTGCAGAACTTTGGTAGGTCATCTACCAAAGATGTTTGTGCTTGCTTTGGTAGGCAGTTCTTGACTTGGTTAAATTCTGACATCATTCACAAAGTGGTACTGTGTTGGTATGGAATAGTGCCTGGTTTTTGAAGAATTATTTACTACTAACTAGCTTTGAGATATGAAATCTTCAGGTAGCCTTCAGGTATCCATGGGGATGATGTCCTAACAAATAGCAACCTTACTTTTCGAGTTAGTTTACCTTCTTATTTAAGAACACAGCAGAAAGATTGCCCTTATGTGACAGACTTGAAGTACTGTAATGAGGCTAGGTACAAAAAAGTAGTTCTAACAAATCCTTAGTATCTCACATCAAGAATGTTTTGTTTGCTCACAAGTTGTCTTATGCTGCTTCTTGCATTCTTATTAATTTGTTATGCTAGGCCAAAGTCAGTGAACTTTCCCTTGTCTTGGGAAAGAACTCCACTCTGTTTATCCTAGCTCCATTTTTGTGTCTCATCATGTATTGTAATTAAGTAAATTGCCTTAATGACAAATAATTTAAATATACCGAAATGACAGCTTTAAAATCTACGTTATTCATTTGAAAATGTAGAATTGTTTTGTCAGACAGTAGAGCCATGTCATAGAATTTTATTCTGTGTTCCATTAGTTGAAGAGAAAATAATTAATTATTTTTGTAATAGTGATGACTCAATAACAGTTTTCTAATGTGAATGAAGCTTCTGCTTCAGTCAGTTATGTTCTTTAATTTTGTTCTTATTGAAAAATGTTACAAAAGATGAAGATACTTTATCTTTGTACACTCTTGCCTGATTAACCTAGAATGCTGTTCTTGCAGGAAGGATTTAAAATTTGTCAGTGACATTGAGAAGGAAATGAGAATGCTTGTGGAAGCCGTGAATAAGGTCAGTATTCAGATACTCTGTATGGGTACTAAGAATCAGTTTAGTTTGGGGGGAGTTTGATATTACTAAACTTTATTAATACTAGTAGTTATGAGTTGACACTAGATCTGTGTGGGCTCCAATATAGGGCACAGTTTAATTGTAAAAAGAAAAAATTTTTTAGGAGACCTAGTAGTTCAGGATCACTTTGGTACCAGACTTTTCTTAAAGATTCAAGCAGGCTTTAATGCATCAATAGGTTATCATTAATTTTTAGATCTCCATTAATAAAATATTAATTATCAAAGATGGTGTCTAAAGGTTCAGACTCTGAGGAGGAAAGCCTAGGTACTTCTGATCCCTGTAGTGGAACTTGCTCACAAATTTTTTTATACCTTCCTATATTTGCCAGTGCATGAGGTTGTCCTCCTCCTTCTGTAAGGAAACCTGGATCTAGCCGTAGTGTGTGGTAGACTCCAGTGTACTTAGATTGATACCACAGACACAATCATAGGTTTGTCAGTGATACCACCTTCAGGTCTGTCAGGTTAGCTTGCTGCTGCACCATGAAAGTCCCAGTATATGTGGTTCAAAGGACCATGTAAACTATACTATCCTCAGTTACCCTTAGCTCAGGAAGGAGCTAATCCTCTGTAGAAAGCATAATTTCCATTCCTCTAGGCCCTAAGGACAGTTACTTAACTTTATTCCTTCAAAAAATTATGTATGATGTTTCTTAAACAATCTTTGTGCTTGTCCATCTCTCTTATGTTCTTGCCCATTGTTTTCATCATTAGAATGAAAGTCTAAAATGAGTCAGTCTGTGTCTAGTTATCACATCATAGGTAAATTTAGAAGTGACCACAGTGGTGTTATCCAGTCCAACCTCCCAGCTCAAGCATGGTCATCCTGGAGCACATTGCATGGGATTGCATACAGATAATTCTTTAATATCTCCAGTGAGAGAGACTCCACAACCTCTCTGTTTCAGTGCTCAGTCACTTGCACAGTAAAGTCCTTCCTCATGTTCAGGTGGATATTCCTGTGCATCAGTTTCTGCCTGATGCCTCTTTTGCTGTTGATTGGCACCACTAAGAAGAATCTGGCTCCATCCTCTTGACAATCTGTCTTCAAATACTTACCAAGGAAATAAATAATAATAAATAAAATCCTATCTGTCATCTCTTCTTGAGGCTAAACAGGCCCAACTCTCTCAGCCTATCCTTGAGACATGGTCCAGTCCCCTGTCATCTTTGTAGCCCTCTGTTGGACCCTCTCCAGGAGCTCCATGTCTCTCTTGTACTGAGGAGCCCAGTACTGGTCACAGCATTCCAGGTGAGGCCTCGGCAGGGCTGAGTAGAGGGCCATTATTACCTGCCACATCCTGCTGGCCACACTCTTCCTAGTGCACCATGTCATTGGCCTTGTGCCACAAGGGCACACTGCTGTCTCATGGACAGCTTGTTGTGTACCAGCGCCTCCAGATCCTTGTCTGAAGAGCTTTCCAGCAGGTCAGCCCCATAGCCTGTACTGGTGCATGGGGTGATTCCTCTCTGCCCATGCCTCCAACCTGTCGAGATCTTTCTGAAGGGCTGCACAGCCCTCTGGGGTATCAGCCACTCCTCCCAGCTTTGGGTCATCAGAGAACTTGCTGAGGAGGCATCTGCCCCTTCATCCAAGTAATTGATGAATAAGTTAAATAATACTGAGCCAGTATGGTCCCCTGGGGAACACTGCTAGCTACAGGCCTCCAGCTAGACCCTGTGCCACTGATCACGACCCTCTGAGATCTGCTGTTCAGCCAGTTCTCAGTCCACCTCACTGTCCACGCATCCACTTTGCACTTCCTGAGTTTGCCTATGAGGATGCCACAGGAGACAGTGTCAAAAATCTTGCTGAAGTCCGACAATATCCAGTGCCCTCCCCTTACCTATTTTATATTTTATCGTACAATCAGATTGGTTAAGCATGATTTTCCTTTCGTGAATCTATGCTGACTAATCCTGATCACCTTCTTGTCATCCAATCTGCTTAGTGATGACCTCCAGGATGAACAATTCCCATCACCTTCCTAGAGACTGATGTGAGACTGGCCTGTACTTCCTCAGGGTCCTTCTTCTCGCCCTTTAGGAAAGACTGGGGTGATGTTTGCTTTCTTTCAATCCTCAGGCACCTCTCCTGACCACTATGACCTTTCAAAGATGATCGTAAGCAACCTTGCTATGATGTGCACCAGATCTGTCAGCACTCGTGGATGCATCCTGTCAGGACCTGTAGACTTGTGGATATCAAGTTTGCCTAGGTGGCCTCTAACCCCAGTCCTTCCATTTGAAACCCTTTTTACTGTCCTTGACATCCTTGGCCAGATGTAATTCCAGATGAGCCTTGGCCTTCCTTGTCTCATTTCTGCTTACTCTTACAACTTATTTATAGTCATTCCAAGTGGCCTGACCCTGCTTCAATCTCCTGTGTATTTCCTGTTTGAGTATAAACAGGAGTTCCCAGTTCATCCATGTAGGTCTCTTGCCCCCTATGCTCAGTTTCTTGTTCCTTGGGATGCAAATTATGCTAATTATACTCAGGTCCCTCCAACCGCAGACACTTGGAAGTAGATGCATAGCATAGTTGTTTGATATCACTTAAGAATAATTAGCCCTGTGTTGTGTTGCCTATGATTGTCCTATTTTTCATATTCCTCTATACATTACCTTTATCGTATATACATATGTACACAAGTGTGTACACACATATATAGACTCCTATGTATAACTGCGTATACCAAATATATACTTAAACAAATATCAAATCAAGATATGTAATTGCATTAAAAAAGGGGCAACCACAGGTCTTGAATTTGCAATTAGTGACATCAAATATGCCAGAACAAGAGTACCAGAGAGCTCAAGAGCATCTCCAGTGCTTTAGTTCTCAGTGGAAATCAACTATTTGTTAAGTAATGATCCTGTAAAACAGACAAATGGTGTCTATTGAGGAGCATCTACATTGCAGAAGACAAAGAAAACATGAAAACAAACCATATCTCACAGTCTTTTCCCTGTCTGACCTAAGGGAAGAATTACCCAGTGTTTCTTAGCTTTTATCATGATCAGGGTGCACCAATTAGGGCCACACAACAGTTCAGTATCTCAAGGTCAGTTCTGTACCATCCTACCCATCAGGCTGTAGGGAATTGCTATTCCATACAGGTATGAGAAGCTCCTAGAAATCAAGTTAGATTTCAAAAGGGAGGAGATTTTTTTTTCAAACACCAAAGGCAAGTGACGCAGACCTTGAAGCTTGTTATCCATATTATAATGCAAATGATAACAAATCATTATTTCATGAAGTCTTCAGTGGGCAAGCACGACAGTTACCTGATGAGTTCCATGACAGTCTTAATGTTCTTTTCCTAAAAATCCTCTATTTAGTTATGTGTTTCAATTTTTGCAAGGCTGTCAAATTCGATCTTGAAATGTTTAGGTTCCTGATTACCACTGTTTTGTTTAGATGCCTATTCTAGGTCTGCATTATTCACATTGCTTACAAATTTCCTGTACTGCTGCATGTTGAGGCCATTTGGTAACAGTGAGCCCTGCTGCAGCCCAACAGGCTGTAGTTGTTTCACAGAATCACAGAATGTTTGAAGTTGGAAGCGTCCTCTGGAGGTTATCTTGGAAAACTCACTCTGCTGAAGGAGAGCTGTCTAGCGACAGCTGCCCATGACAGTGTCTAGATAGCTTGTGAGTGTCTCCAGGGATGGAGAGGCCACAAGCTCCTGGGACAATGACTGTGAGTACTCAGTTATTCTCATAGTGAAAAAGCATTTCCTGATGTTCACAGGGAACCTTCTGTGTCTTAGTTTGTGTCCATCATCTCTTGGCTCCACAGAAGCCAGCCTGCCTCTGTCTTCTTTACACCTTCCCTTCAGGTATTTATAGACATTGATGATATCACTCCTAAGTCTTATCTTCTCCAGACTGAACAGTCCCAGTTCTCTCAGCTGTCTGTCAATGGAGGGGTGCTCCTATCCCTTAGTCACCTTCACGGTCCTTCACTGAACTCACTCCAGTATGTCCATGCCTGTTGTATTGAGGAGCCCAGGGGTGGCATCAGCTGTGCTGAGCAGAGGAGAAGGAGCATTTCCATCAGCCTGCTGGCAAAACTTTGCTGATTGCAGACCAGGATACCTGTAACCTTCTTTGCCACAAGTGAGTATCACTGGCTCATGTCATGAGAGCACCCCAAGCTGCTGTCCGGCTGAGAGGCCCCCAGCATGTACTGGTGCATGTGACTGTTCCTCATCAGGAGCAGGACTTCACACTTCCCCTTGCTGAACTTTCCCAACGTTTCCATCAGCTCACTTCTTCAGCTGCCAAGCTTGTGCTGGATAGCAGCATGGCCCTCTGGCCCACCAGCCGCACTTGTGTAACTAACTGGCAAACTCGGTGACAGCACCCTCTGCCCCGTCATGCAGATCACTAACAGGCCTTACCAGCTATTGACTCCTGGGACACACCACTACTTACCAGCCTCAAACTAGACTTTGCACACAGTTCATCACCACCCTCAAGGCCCAGCCATTCAGCCAGTTTTCAATCCACTTCACTATCTCCTCATCCAACCCTTACACCAATGGCCTGTTGTTTAGGGGCTATGAGGCTGTCACGGGAGACAGTGTCAGAGACCTTACTGATGGCCTGTCTGACACTAGCCACTGCTCTCCCCTTATCCACCAAACACATCAGTTCATGCGGTTTATTGAGTCAGTGAAGCCATGATGACAAGGAATTTCTTGTCCTTCATGTGGCTGGCATGGGGTTTAAGGATGTCACTTTCCCTGGGATTGAGGTGAGACTGACCAGCCTAGCTCCATGTGTCCTTCTCATCTGCCTTGAAGATAAAAGTGACAGCATTTGTGTAGGTCATACTCTGACTGTCTTTTCCTTCAAAATCATGGCATGTATGGTGTAAAAGGGAATATTTCCCATGCACTGTAAAGTTAACTTGCTCTTGTACTCAGTTCTTCTTGCATAATTTTTTATTTCTGTGAAAGTCTCAGAGGCTTTCTTTTAGTCATGTTTCATCTTGCAACCCACATATTTATGTAGCGAAAGATTGAGTTAATACACGTGACATGGCATTATGCAGGGAGATTGGTTGAAGTTGTTCTTCTGTAATGATCCTCAAGTCCTCTTTATGCTTGAGTCTGTGTTGGGTTCTTTGTTTATTATGATTCCTAAATACTGATTAAAGATGTGGCTTGTTTTCTTTGTTTCTAGATGTAAAACTTTACTTGTATTAGAAGTATTTTGCATGCTAATCTACCAAGCGTTCATGTAGCTCTGTCTGTATCAGTACTATGTCTTTTATACTGATTACTGTTACTTCTACTTACACATTTTACTTCTACTTTTTTATTTTTTTGCATTGTACCTTTGGAGATACCCACTTCAGCTTAACTGGATAAATGAGTAATAAAAAGGATTTTGATACTTGTAAGTTTTAGCATTAATATCATTCAGCTCTGTCTATCATATATGACTTTGCCTGCCTTATAAACATCTGTTGCCCTGCGCTCATCAGTATGTACTCTGTCTAGCTTATCAGAATTGTCGTGGTTGATATATGGATATATATCAACCATATGATATATGGTTGATATATAAGAGAGGGAACATGTATATCCAGCTCTGTCTTCATATGACCAAGAATTCTGACGTTTTTCAGAGCATGGAACCATCACCACTTTTTAAGCAAGTGTACTAGTCATGATAAATAGGTATAAAATCTACAGAATTCTTCAAATGCTTGTGTCTATGCTGGAAGTCTTGTAATAGTTGGGAGATTTATTACTGTTTTGTGCAAAGTAAACATAATATCCTGCCAGCATGGGATTACCCTGAAGATTTATGGAAATGGTTGAGCATAATTTCTGGTCCAGTTACTATTTGTAACTTAGCAATTTTACAATCTAAGAGAAGACAGATATTAACCCTCTATTTTCAGGATAGCTGCAATGTACCCCTGGATGACTTGTTCTATTACATGTGGTGGTCTTTATGTTAATTTAGGTGGTTGACCTTTTGTAAATCCACATTGATTGTTCCTAGGGACTTTTTTCCTTCATGTACCTGAAAATGCATTTGAATTTTAGCTAATCAGCCAATAGTTCTTGGGTTGGGTTTTTTCATTGTTTGTTTGTTTTAATGTAGTTGCAACAATTACCTTTCTCTAGTCATTGGGTTCCTACCCCGTTCTTACAGTCTTTCAGAGATAATGGAGAGTGGGACATCATCCTGGTCTCTCAGTGACCTTAAATGCACTGCCTACAGTCCCAGGAGCTTATATAGATTGGTATTTCTCTAGTCCCTGACTCAAACTTATTCTACTACAGGTAGTTAGTTCGTTTTCCACTTGAACCCTCTCTGTAGACTCGAAGACCTAGAAGACTTAGTTGGTGATAACCAAGGCAAAAGCTGAAGCAGTGTCCTGAATCTCTGAAAGCAGATTGAAGCACTGGGTGATTCATCCTTATATGCATTTGTGGTTACAATTTGATCCAACCCATTAAGGACAGGGCTCTTAGGGCCCTGCTTTTTTCTTTGCTCTTTTACTGTTTATATAGTAATCAGTGTTGATTCAAGTATTATCAGTCTTTGTTAACTGAACTTAAAACTAGAGCTTTGGGGTTTTATTTAATAAAGAATCTACTGATGCTATTACATGGGAGACACTGCAGATGAATAGCTTATTTGGTAGAGGGAAGTGATTGATAAATTTGACACCTTTGTAGCTTTCTGCAGTATGTGCAGTGTGAAGCCAGTCTGTAAAATAAAATCAGATATGATGCAAACTTGACCAATTATTTTGAAAAATAGAAATTCAGATGGAAGTAATTTTGTATTGGTTTTTGGGATGACTATAGAATGGCTATATTCAGGATTTGTATTTCAAACTTATAAGATACTCTTATGTGGGTGTGTGTATACTTTTAGGTGATGGAAACAATAGAGAACATATGATTTAATTTTGGGGAAATAAATGGATATTTTCAGATTAGCTTTCTGTCAATGCTGAGGTCTTAGCAATTTGTGGTACTAATTTTGTCATAGCAGCACGATTTTAGAGGTGCATTTTTTCTTGTTTTCTTCCCCCTGGCTCTCCTGAAGGAAAACTTTACCTTTTTTTTTTTTTCTTCTTTGTTAACCTTTTGAATTCAGGGCAAGCATACAAAGAAGAGTCATTGTTACCCACCAATGAACAGAGATCACCGCAGAATCATCCACGAATTAGCTCAGGTTTATGGCATTGAAAGTGTGAGCTATGACAACGAACCAAAGCGCAATGTTGTTATCACTGCAGTGAAGTATGTAATTCATTGTTGTTTTCAAATATTTTAAGTATAATTTAAATAATTGGATGGGTTTTTATTGCTTAGCAGAATGAGTTTATTTACAATGCAGTTTGCAAAATGCAGTAATTTCCAGTAGAAATTTTTTTAACGCAGTTTTTGACTTGATAGTTTCATGGGCTCATTTCCACTACTCAAGTAAATCTTCACAGAAGGAAACAATTAACTAAGAAAATATTTTGCAAGATGGTTTTTCATTCATCTTGGCAGTAACTTTTTGTCATCGGCTAAATTTGATAGAGGTATCAAAAATAATATACATAATAAAATGTTATTAAAACTAATAGCATTGTTGAGAAGTCATACTTAAATTTGTACCACCTTTGAAAAAATCTGGTTATTGTAATATATTTGTTCTCCATCTCTCTGAACCTACCTATATTCCGTCTTTAGTTAATGGACAAAGAGGGAGCTGGAATTACTCCAAGTGAAGAGGTTTCTAGGCAAAAATGAAAATTTTTGAGAACACTCACAGAAGGCAGTTCATATAAGAGAATAAAATGAAGGGAATATAGCTAGGGAAAAAGCAAGCTGATTGCACTGGAGATGTAGTATGGGAATGATTTTGGTATCATTGATTATGCTCTTTACTCATCAGCATATTTAGTTTAGTACTGTCAAATTGTAATTCTTTGACAACCAGTTGTTTTTAACTGTACATATTGACTGCAGTCAAGAAGCCTGTCTTCTTCCATGCTATTAGAGTGCCATGAACTGTTCCTGAAGTTATCAGGTGGTAGCTTAGCTGCAATCTTGATTTTTTCCAAGAGACATGGAATATCACTTTGATCTTACAATGTAAAATACTTTTTGTTTTGAGTAAAGGAAGATGGAAAAAGAGTTAATATTTCAACAAGCTTATTTAAAAAAAAAGAAATAAATGTGAGGGTCAGGATGAGAAATTAGTGAAGAGGATCTTAAAAGGAGCAGGGCAGATGATTATGTTTTAAAAGCAAGGGCATATCCTACAACTTGAGAATGGGAGGCCTTCCTCTATGGATTTAGCAGAGATTGCACATCTGCTCCTTCCCTTGTGTTGTTCAGGGAATAGCATACTGTGTAGAGTGCACATACTTCTGTTTCCTTACTGACACTCTTAAAGACACTGAGTGGTCTACTGAGAACATTCTTCAGCTGCATACCAATTTTTAATTCAGTGGATTCATTCAAAGCTTCTCTTCACTTTCCTTCTATTTGCCACTTCTTCAAGTCATAAAAAACATTGTATCCTCAGATGAGTGATAGCTCAAGCTCCTGGATGATGTTTTTGAATATTTCACAATGGCTTCTTCAACTCCCAGAGCTAGTCATCACCAGAAAGTCAAAATGGATGTGTTTCATTCTGTCTCAGCATTCTCTGTGGATTTCTGTCACAGGCTCCTTCATTTATTAATAGTTCAGAATAATTCAGGCATAAAGACCATTCCTTCTCTTCACATTCCATGGTGACATCTCCATACAGGTAGGTCAGAGGAGTGAGAAGGTCTCCTTGGTGCTAAGAAAGCTTCCTCCAACCAAGTTTCTTCCTCTTCTGGATATCTAGGGGCAAACTTCATAAACCTGCTTTGTCCTCAGCCTCCATCACCATTGGTAAGAGTTGGTCATATTAGCTGCATTAGAATCACTGATGTACAGCATTGCCCATATAAAACTACAGAGAAGGTCATTCACAGTATTCACTGTTAAGCTTGATCTGAATTACAGCTCTGGTGTCATTTGAAGTGTAAGACCCCTAGTGAATCCTTGCAAGTGCCCTTCTCTGTGCTTGCTTGTTGATCATCTTTGCAGTCACCATGTTTTGAGCAGTTGCAATACCAGATTCTTTCTGAACTAGGTTCAGAGATAATGTCCAGACTGTTATGAGGAAAAGGGTAAAGCTTTCCTTTCCAAGTACACACATGTGTTTCACTGTACCTGTCAGTGGTTTTTTGAAGTTTTTTACTTGTATGAATTTCCTCTTTCTCCAAATAACTCTGGATTCCAGAGCTTGTTAAAGGGGTGTCTGTTTCTTTTTAGGTAGTGACCAGTGATTAAGCAGCTTGTAGGGACTTGAGACATCCTGGAAGTGTTTCTGAGAACAGTCATCTATGTGAGACCCATCTTTTTCCTGTTACTTCCAGGAAGAACATTAGGGTCAGTTTCTCCTCATGAACAAGGGGACTTTCCAAGAAAGTGACAGGGTCCCACATGGTTCTCACTGAGAAAACCACATATTGTCACAGTCTCACTGACATGTTCTCTCTTATTCTTTTCCATCCAGGATTTTATTTATTTTCACTGAGGTCAGTCTGGAGATGGTTTGGGAGTGGTTATATAGCTGCAGGCTATACAAGACCAGCAGGATCAAAGACTTAAAGAAATTAAAACCCCTGTAACCATATTGAACACCCTTATCAGATCATGACAGTTTCATCACAGTGGCAGGGTTGAAAGGAAAGTATATGTTCTGAGGAAATAAAATTAGCCTTTGGCTTCTTTAAGCTTTTCTGCGCATGATTCAGTACTTGAACTCTAGGTACAAATTCATTTTACTTAATATGTTAACTGTCTCTGCAGCCTTTCTGGTATCTGAAAAAAATTCACATTCAATTTGACAGAAATTATGATGACTACCTGAAGCTACCCTTGTTTCTTTCAGAACTTTTATTCCACCCTTCACTCTCTAGGAATGTTATCATCTGCCATGAGGAAGAAGCTAACTTTCCTCCCACCCCCTTTTGCAATCACAAAGGCCTGTTGTGAGGCAATGCCTCTTGACATCTGCAACTTCTAAGAGTTTTAAAGCAGTTTAAGTACAAATAGTGCTACAGATCACCAGCCTAGGTGGTTTTAACAGCAGTCCAGCTTCAGAAAAGAGCTGCATCTCACAATTTTTTCTTTCTGTGTTGACATCGTTTGCCCTGAGAATAGTATGTGTTGCTTCTGGAAAGTTTACGACATAGAATATGTGAAGTCTAGACAATCAGGAGGTTGTTTAACAACCATTTGCTTCATTATTCCACCTAAACTGTATCGTTTTTGGAGACATTTTTCACAAAAACCTGCTGTTTGAAAGCTGCTGGCTCAAGACTATGTGGAGAAAGTCCAGACAGATTAGTGGACAAAGAATTTTGTGGTAGTTTATACCAAAACAGATACCTGCTGGTCTGTCCTGCAGTTACAAAAATTGAGCTTCCAGTCTTGAAGAACATAAATTGAGTCCTGATTTTCACAGTTCAGTTTTATACAACAGGCCATCCTGTCAGCACTAGCACTGCCTAAAATCAGCAGATAGTTTATGTTCTTGCTTTTCCATGTACTACTGTTAAAAATATGTCATCTCAACTTTTTTGCTTGAGGCAGGCAGTTGTCTTTTTTTTCCTTACTTTGAGAATAAGTTAATGAAATGAAAAATGGCAACTTTCATATCAAAATGTCCAAAATATTTGCAGTCTTTCGTTTTTGTATCAGCACTGTTACAACTGATGATAGATAACCATGGTAGGTTAGGAGGGGTCTGCTTTCTTTCTTATTTCTGGTAATTAGCCAAAGTTTTTTTCCCACGGTACATCTGTTTAGTGAAATTCAGTTGTTTGGGATTTTTCCACATGAGCTAAATGTGAATGACTGTTTTATCTTTTTTTAATTTTTTTACTAATCAGTAGAAATATTCACAGAATTTTACAGGAAATTGGAGTCAGTCTGATTTTCTCCCATGTGCCACCAAGGTATACAGAAAGTGGTGTACATTTTGCTGGTGTGTGAGTTTATAGATTTTTGTCTCTAAATCCTTTGTGGTTTCATGGCTTAGCAGTTTGCTGTGTATCTCTTATGCCTTTTTTTTATTCTGAGGGATTGTAAATTTTGTCAGAGGTAAAACAGGTGTAGGCCTTGATGTGACCAAAGCACATTTGGTTCCAGGATCTTCTCGTAATTGTCCACAAGGCTTTGATCCCTCCTAATTTTTAAAGGATTGCTATATTAATCCTCTATATCCTGGGAACATTTAACTTCAGAGCAGAGCTGCTGATTTACTTTCTTGAAATGCAGGAACATTCTCTTTTTTCAGTAGGATTTTTTTTAGCTAATTGTAGAAATTAGTGCACGTGTATTCTTCTATGTGTTCTGTTTTCTAGCATTCCAGAGCTCTCATTTCCTTTTTTTTAACTATACAAGCGAGATTTAGTCAGATGTTTTAGAGTAAGGACAGACACCTTACTTTTCTTGTTGAAGGCCTTTATAGCCTTTCTTTTTTTTTTTTTTTTTACGTCCAGGCATTTTGTTTTCCATGTTTTTGCACACCACAGTTTATAAAAATGAGAAAAGACAACAAAATATCCTCCCATCTACCTTTGTCCTCTAATTTTTTTCAGGTAGAACTCTACAGTTGAGATGTATCTGAATTGACAGTGTGAGCTACTGGCTTGTTGGGGAGATGGGAACACTTTTTTAATTGGTGACCTATGTTTGTAAGATTTTGCAGTTTGAGTAGGCTGTCAGTACTCAGTTTAAAACAATACTGAAATGGGCTCAGGATTAACCACTTCGTATTTTACTGCACTTCTGACTTACCTTGAAAATGTTGCGCCACAATATCACAAAAATTTGCCACTGTATTTTCAGACTGATAGAAACCAGACATTATGAAATTAAAAAGATAAATACGATGAAAATAAGCCACATACATAATCTTTGTAAGCTCTGAAATAGAACTAGTGTTCATCTGTATACTGACATGAGATTTCAACTTCTCAGAGCCCTTAGAGAAGTGGGGAAAAAGTATGAATTATCAAATATGTGACAAAGCTTGGAACTCTACATGTGCACTTTTCTGAAATTATAACAATACACAACCCATTGCTTCGCAGCATTTTTGCTATTCAGCATGTAATTTTGAAAGGGACAAGATGAACCTGTTGGTATTCATCAAGCAGGAATTCAGTGTAATTAGTAAACACAGAGAATCTCGTGATCAGTGGAGTTTATTTAAAAATGAGTGAATAAAGTAAATAATTGTTTTGTGCTTGACATAGAACCATAGAATCATTTAGGTTGGGAAAAGACCCTTAAGATCATTGAGTCTAATTGTCGTATCAAGTCTGCCATTAAACCATGTCCCTAAACACCATATCTGCACATCTCTTAAATACCTCCAGGGATGGTAACTCAACCACTTGCCTGGGCAGCATGTTCCAATTCTTGACAACTCTCCAAGTGAAGAAATTTTTTCTAATACCCAATATAAACCATTCAGAAAAGCAGTTCAATTTAGTTTACCAGAAGTAGTTTGATCTGAAAATGTCAGTAGCATGGGTTTAGAGGCAAGTGCAGGAAGGGTAAGAAATTGACCTTGATGAGGTTTAAGAATTTTAATTTATTCAGCTTATCTGCCCCCAGAAAAGATGAAGAAGAAAGTGAATGGGAAAGATGCTGATAGTGTAAGCTCTTTCAGTCTTACAGTTATATCATCTAAGTGAAATAAAGCAAGCTCACTCTTGAAATTTTTTCGTCACTCATGAATTTAGAGGAAATTTTAAGACATTTCCACAACATATTAGAGATATAGTGTGTTTGGTAATTATTTGGATATTTTTTCTAAATAGATGCCTTTTTGGAACAATCTTGCTAGTAATCTTTTTTCCTGTGTGTTGGGGTTTGTTTGTTTTCAGATTTTTTTTTTAATATCCCTCTTTCTCCAGCCTTTGGGCACAGACTGCCACCTGCGTTGAGTGTGATTCACAGCCTAAAACATTAAAGTATATATGCTAAAATACTCTGTCCTCTATACTGGAGAACATACTGCCCTGTAGGCGTAGCTGTGACCCTCGCACTGCAGATGGGGCAAGCACAAGTGTGATGCTTCATTGTGTGGTGGCAATCACGTAATAGTTTGTAACTAGTGTGAAGGACAGAAAGAGCTTATTTTTGTAATTTCCCCACTCTAATGCATAATGTTATTTTTCTGATTTTCTTCACCTGGAATTGCTTAAAAGGAAGAGGCAGTGTTGTTGGGAGAGTGCTGCTTAGCAGGGCTTTGAGTGCTGTGATCAACAGGTTTTACATGACTAACTGCCAGAGTTTGAGAAGGTGCTTCCAAAACTTTAGATAACGTGTTGTAAAGGTTCAGCTGTGTTCACATGATGCTGTGTTAAGCTATGAAGTTGTTCCTTCTGATCTTATATCTTATTCTTTGAAAGAACAGAAATGTTGCCCTAGAGTCTAAGTATTGCGGTTTGGATATTTTAACAGTTGATCATTTTGTGCACTTCATGGTAGAGAGGAGTTGTGCACCTCACATGAAGAAAAGGAGTGTGGGTACCAACACTCAAATCTAGTAAGTTGCTTCTGCATCTTTTATAGACAGCAATGTAGAGACATTTAGAACACTGGATATCTTCTTTTTGGTATGAAAATGTATTTTGGGCACTGTTGGTCTCCATGGTTGAAGAATTAAATATTTGAATAGATGATTTTAGTAGTATGAACTCTGACACCAAAACTACTACTTACAAATATTACTCATTCCCAATTTCTTAATGAATATAATTTCCTGTTGAATGAAATAACCTTTCTTTTATTTCTTTAGAGGGAAATCCATTTGTCCAAGCAATACCTTAACTTCTGTGCTAGATAAAGAAATGCAGAGCAGGCCTGCGCCTCCTCTTCCTCATTACAAACAAACAGATAAGTAAGGACCTTGGATTTAAAACCTTATTCTTCAATTTTGTGCTGAGTTACCCAAGGAACATGTTCCTGAGCTTCAACTTTATATGCCCTATTTCTGTTTTCCCAACCCACACACAGCTTTGGGGCTTGATGCATGCAGTAAGATGTTCTTTCCATAGAAGTAAGCATGAAATAAAGTGGTAAGAAAATATAGGATTGGCTGTGTCATAGAGGTTGTAATATAACACATAGAGTTCTAAAATTATTTTTAATAAATATTAGATAGTTGGGGAGATACTGCTGTTTTGGAGGTTTGGGGATTTCTTTTTTTTACCTTTAACCAAGAATAATGTCTTACTGGCATAAAATTATTTATTTGGACAGGAAGTAAATGACTTTTCATGTGTAGATATGACTACATAGTTGATTAAAGCTTAATTACCATTTTTATCAGATAGTGAAAACTACTGAAGATGGGATATATAGGGCTTCTTGGTGAATAGTCTTAAAGTCTTTACTTTATATGACCTGCCATCTTCAGATACCTGTTATTTCATAGCTATTTCATAGTTATGATTTTTTTTTAAATGGATGGCTTATTATTCGTTCAAGTTTACCTTTCAGTAGTGTTTTCCTCCTAAATTATTTCCAGATTAGCATTTGAAATCATGTTCTATGAAGTACCTTTTGCAGAAAGGGACAGCTTAATGTTGCAGTAATTACTGTTGGTAGGTGCTGCTGGAATACAAAGTAGGCTGTTCTGAGAAAATTTAAATTGTTTCAGAACTAAGCAGCTAGAGCAAAACACATCTCTAAAATGATTGCTTAAGGTGTAACTAACTGTGAATTTTAAACAGGTTGTTACTCTTCATTTCCATTTCTGTGGGATTGCTGTCTTCAATGACCCTAATTAATGCAAAGGAGTTATGTGGCAAAATTAAATAAAGGGCTTTAGCCATTTATTTTTCATTACTAGAAGTAAAGTTTATTTAGAAGTGCTTAATTCTACAAAATCTTTTGGAAGATCTCATATTGTGTTATTGAAAAAAATCTTTACAGTGTTTGGATTTGGTATTACTATGTATTTTTTGTTACTCTTGCTTTTGAAAGCAGGCAGATTTGATCACTTTAACAGTATCTCTCTTGTTGTTTTTTTTAAAAAGGCATTTTGAACATGTAGTCTTCAGAACAGCATCACTTTGGTAATAAATATTACTGGTAAATGCTATTTTCTGGTAAAACCCCAAAATGTATTTGATGGATTCAGACACATGTTGATGTACATTAATTTAATCAAGCATATGTTTTTGTCAAAAGTGAGTTCACAAAGTGTTTCTGGAGCATTAAGGTACTTGGCCTAAAGCTTAATTTAGAAGTGCATGCCATTTACTGATGTAGTGTGCACGTGCACACTGAGACATTACAGGAGTTTGTGATTTCAGTTTACTTTGTATCTTATTTTTCATGCATGTGAGTAACATATAATATTCTTATAATTTCAGGAGTAGTGGAAACAGTGGTTTATCCAAACCATTAAAAGAAGAGCCAGTAATTGACTACTTCGATGTCCAGGACTGAAGTGATTGATGTAGAATCATTCAGATGTGTCAGAATGATACAGAAGCTTAGAGGTGAAAATACTAAGTTATTGTGTGAGGTGCTTTTTGATTATCTGTCAAACGATCAGTTGTTCAGCATATTCATGATTTAACATCTAAAGTTAGATTGTTGTGCTATTTTAAAAAGTTATTCATTTCAACAGTTTATGTAACTGCGTAATACCTAATAGTATAGCTTTTTAAATCTGGGTTTGGTGCAATTTTTTATCTAATGTGCTGTCAGAATGAAGTAGATTTTCATTGATGATTTTAAAGCAAGAGAACTGATGGTAATCAAATATATTTTTGGAATATTAAGAACAACACTAAATCTCAAAGATTTATTTTGACATATCTCACATCACTTAAAATGGACTAGAAATAATGCGTGAAAAAATCACTGGTCGGGATATTATTGAAGTATTTTCATGTCTTATTAATTAACTTTTGTGTTACTGTTGTAAATTTGGGAATTTGAGTTACTCTTCTACATGGAAAGAAATACAGAATTTAAGTATGAATATATACAGAAATGCCTCTTAAGAGCACATACTTGCTTTGGTGTCTGAAGAACCAGAATTTGGGGAAGGTGGGGAATTAAGACTTACTCTGCTTTATCTCATATTTGATGTGTTAAAAAAGGAAAAGCAAACAAGCAAAAAGGAAAAGATGCAAACCAAACAACAACAAAACCAATGCCACAACACAAGATTGCTACTACTACTGTTATTCAAGACATTGAACAAAATCAGACTTCATATATTATTTTGGTGTTCTATGCATGGTTTTATTGGGGTTTATATTTTTTTCTGTACTGTGCAAGCTTAAGATGAATGTGTGCAGTTCAGTTTAAGTATGTTATGGATTTGTAAAATTAGTAAGACCATCTGCCTAAACAAATACCATTAACAAAATGCAATGACAGTTCAAACACTGAAAGACACCAGAGTGGTCTCAAAGATGGTAAGTTGTTTCCAAATCTTGATTTAAGATAGGTGAGTAGCTCTCTGGGAGAGGAGATTGTAGGTCTGATCAGAAGAGGTGGTACTGCTCTGAATTTGAGTAATATCTGTTCTCCTGAGGAGAAGGTTTTTTGTATTAATAGCTTTAGGAACTCTCACTGATGCACTCTGTTTCTTGTTCATTGTGGCTGCTACATGTAGCACTTGAGGTGAGTCCCCTGTACAGCATCAGAGGCTGTTGCCTAAAGGGGCTTAGCATAAAGAAGAAACAAATCTACTGGAAGACTTGATCATCTGTTGTTATTTCTTAGCCAGCTCATGATGTGGTAGTGTGACATTTGTTGCCAAAAAAATGGAAGGCAGTTACTCATCCTTAGCTTCACTTATCATATGACCCTGAGCCTTAACTATGAAGCATTCTGTGGCTACATTTCAACTGAACAGCTCATGAAACATGGAAGAATGAGCAGAAAATTCAAACATCATATCTGATCCCACAAAAGTATGAAAATTAAAATGCATGCTATTATTGTCTATTTTTGTTGGTGTTTATTATTTCACATTTTTAAAAATGCAGTCTTAAATTCTAAACATTTAAAGTGCTTCAGGTAAAACAGGTACCTTCAAGAGTATTCAGGCTTTTCATTTGTATGTAGTGATTTAAATTTGTTTTACTTTTTTTGTCTACTACTTTATGAACAGAAATTTAAAATAAATCAATATATCCTATATTGCCCTAAATTTCTTAACCAAATTATGGTTTGGTTCTACAAGGTGTACTGCTAAGTTCAGCTGAAGAAATAAGTTACTCGACATCTTTCCAGGAATGTATTTCTTCAATCCCTTCATTGTGAGGAGTGTATCTGTTCCGGTGCTTGCAGACAAGTGCCGACTCATTGTGGCCAAAAAAAGTCTATTTCTGGTTTTGAAACTCAGAGCTGTGTTAATATAGCACTGATTTCAAGCTAGTAAGATCTTTAGGAAGAATGTATGTAGTTATACTGCAAAGAAACGTTCTAGACAAGAGCTGGCACACATGTCCAGTGAACTGAATTAGATGCTTGTATACTGGAGCACACATAGTTGGTAGACTATGGGCAAACCTAACATTGCAGAAAACCAAAGTGATTTAGTTGATAATAAATGGAATAAAGCTGAAGCCTACTAACTTTTCACTGTTTCAATGAATATAGCCAAACCATCACATTTGCGCCTTGGATTTGAAATTTAGAACCTAAAAGGTTTTCATATCATTATTTTTAGCTCTGCTTTGTGGAATTTTTATCAGATTATGGCATTAACATAAAAATGTGAGCTTTGGTGAGACGCACTTAGGCAGTCAAGTTGCCGCTGCTTATAATAAGAAAATGGAGGTAATCTCAGCTTCTCAACATGAGATTAATAATTATTACCAAATCAGTTCATACTGAGAAGTCATACTTCTTATCACTAACCTCTTAACTATATGAATGTTAAAACATTTTTATAGATCTGTATGTTGCACATCTCTAAGTCATGACTATTGGAGCATACCTGCAGTTATGAAGCAAGTCACAAGAACCAAATCTTTTTTAAAAATGTATTTTAATAACTTGATTAAAAACATGATACCGTATGTTTACCCATGAAAGTAATTTTCCCCTGGAACACAGTTACATAGCCTTAAGAAGGAGTTCAGCAAAGGCTAACACTGGTGCTGTCCTCTCTGTTGTGGTTTGCTTTTGCTGCAATGTATAAGTGATTTTTCAAATGGAATAGTAATAAAGGCTGTAGTTTTGATATATGTGATAACTCACCTTCATACTGTATATATTTCATACTGCACGTGTGCCTCGTGGAAATACTTTTCAAATAGCTATTTCGTAAATCTGAGCTGGCCTTTACAGCTTGTATCTAATAGAAAAATAAGTGGATAAAAGAAATACTTGTATCAGTGAAGTCAGTGGCAAAAATCCTGTTGACATCACTGGAACTTCAGCGTTGATATGCTAGCAGTTTTCCACAGCCCTAAGAATAATACTGTTTCCTGTAAATTTATTTGAAAAAAGTACTTTGCAGTACGTATCTTTTAAAATAAGTTATGTGGTATCAGTTGGAATTCATGTAACTCGATGAAGTGCTTTTAAAATTGTGTTTAAAATAGGCAGATACGTCGGCATTTGGGCTGTGCTATTGCCTGTCTATATAGTTTAACATATTTGAAGTGCTCTGAATATTGTGTTTGAGTTTAACCTAAAATTGTATAAGATGCATAAGTAGACTTCAATACCACTGTTTCTGTGGCAGTTTTTACAGTATCTGCCTCGTAATGAAATGAGCAAAGTAAAATTGTTCTACAAAACTTATTTGTTGAAAGATTTATATTTGACTTGATTTTTTTCAAGTTACTGATGTAAAATTACGTTCTTTATAAACCCAAAATAAATATAAGTTGAAAATTCAGTGCTCTGGAATTGTTTGCAAACTTCATCTTGGTATTCCAGAGTTGGAAACTGAGACATCACAGCAAAGCAGTAAAGATTTAAATGGACAGTTGGGAAGCCCTTCTCCTCAAATTTTGAAATAAAAGGTGTGATTTCCTGGATTTGAAGTGATTTTTAAATGAATTCTGTGTGGAGAATGAAGCAAGTAAAAGAGGGCTCCCCAGAAAATGGGTATGCTTCCTTCTTGGAATTCAGAAGTACAGGAAAGGTGATTCTGGATAGAAATGTGTGCTGGTTTGAAAGTGAACCAGCGGAGAAATTAACCCTCACACAAACACCTTGAGAGAGATTTCAAATTGGAATTACAATTTGATGGAACGATTACAATAAATGCACTGATACAAAAAAAACAGTTTAAAACCAGAAGGCCAGAGCACAACCTGGCACTCTGTTGGCCAGGGCGATGGCCACAGTCCAATTAAGCAGTGTTTGCAGTCCTGTGGAAGTGGTGGTCCTCTGGAAGTTCTGGTGCTCCTGGGGATCCTCCAAGTGGTGGTCCGAGGTGTCCCAAGTCCCCAGAGTGTCCAGATAATATTCAAGCAGGAATGTTCAGTACCTCCCCCAGGGTGTGGAGTTTCACAATGGAATGATGTAGTCCTATGAGTTACAGAATATTTTGGGGAGTCCTTCATGGCCCAGGTCATCACAGCTGCCCACTGGGGCCGTTGAGCCATTTTGGCCCATTGGCAGAGATGACCCCTTTAGGGTGTGGTTATTGGCCGAGCCAATGCAGGGTTTGCCTCTTTCCCTTATCTCACACCCAGCTGGCAGCCTGAGGGGCTGGGTGTGCACTGAGCAGCTGTTGCAAACAACCCACCACTAACAGCTCATCAGGAATAATGCAGATGGGAGTAGAATACATAGTTTGGTTACACCCCACATTATAAATCAGGATAAAATGTATGTTTTGGTTATATGAAAAACCCTTTATGATGTCAGTCTAAATGCTCCTTGGCAATAAAATGTATGATTGTAACTTAGGGTCCCTTCATTGTTGTTTGTCCACCATTCAATTGTAATGGTGACGGTATGACAGGTGAGGGGAAGGGAAGCAAGGACTAATGTAACTTCAAAGTCGGTGTGGGCGTTAGATATAACAAATTCAGGATGATAGGTGGAAGATGGAGGGATGACGTAAAGACTTTGCCATCACAGTTCTGTAAGTGGCAGGAAGATTCAAAAGGCAAGCAGTCTGAAAAATTTAAGTTTGAAATAATTTGAACTTCCTCCTCCTGAAACTTTTTTTACCAGGTCATGCGTTTCCAACAGCAAATGCCTGACCTGATATTTCAGATAAATTGCAAGATGGCTCATAGAAATTCAGGAAATGATCTGAGATTGAAGTGTCTTGAAAGACAGCTGAAAAGCTACCTCAATTGCCAGTAAGTATGGGCTTTCATGTCACGATATTTTTGAAGGAGGAAGATGGCATCTTGCAGGTATATAAGTACTGGAAAACATGTTAACTGGAAACGTTTGCCTGAAAAAAACACTTGCACTTCAGGTCTGTCGTGGACTAGAAGAAGATCAAATACATCTTCCTTACCAAATGGCAGCAGAAGAGACAAATCAGTTTTGCTTTCTGTTCATTTTTCCATGTTTGAAAATAGGCTTAGATACTATTGTTCAAATGTTGGGGTTTGAGTATTTTAACCTTTGTAAATACGGAATTCCCAGCAGAAGCCTTGATATTTTACAAATGCTATTCTCATCCTTTACTAAAATGCTGAATTCCTAAAATGGTTGATGTGCAAATTTTTATGTCTATATACTTGTTACTTAACCATGAACCAGAATATCAGAACCATTAGAAAGGGCATTATGTAAAGAGGCTGTATTTTGAAAGCTCCTGAGCTTTAGAGCAGGTTTCTTAATTGTTGTTGTCTCAGGATTTCTGAAGGAAGTAGTGCAGTGTCTTGAGCAGACAGAGAGACCATGCTGATGCTGTGCTGTGAGAAGCAAAGTCCCAAAAGGATCCTAGGAATCTTCTGGCGTTACTCCGTGAGCTACTGTTTCCAGCACTGTATTATTTTAAGTCAGGGCATCTAATTTAAAACTTCTATGGAAAATACATCTCTCTTCCACAACAGAAAATTATTTTTACCACTGAAAAAATCTTTTTAAGAGCACAGATCAAGGCACACCACCTTTCTGGTATTTCAGGCAATCATCTTTAAATTCGTTTAGGCTCCATTATGAGCTACTGTTGCCTTCTTTGGAGGTCTTTTCAGTGAAAGGAAGTAAGGGTAAAATGTGTCTGTTGTGTAGAGCTGTGCAGTGCTTGCACCTCACAACTTTACTTTTTGTGAAATGTTCAGGAACTGTCTCCTAGTAAATGATTCAGCTTTCTGATGGATCTAATGTGTGCTTAGTCCAGGGTCCAATCATCTTGCTGCATTCACATTTATTCCCTTCCCTTAAAGTGTAGAAAATGTAATTCTAGTCAAGAGGACTAGAGGCCTTAATTTGTAAGGAGATTAAGAAACTAAAATAAAAAACATTATCACTATAAAGAAAAATTTACCTTAATGCAACACTTTTTATATAGTAGGTAGGAACTAAAAGGCTGTCTCTCAAAATGTGTATGTAGGGTAAGCTAACAAATATTACTAGGGAGTGTTATTTATGAATCTAAGTTATAGGAAATAAAAGCTGTAGTAAAAACTTGGATGTTGGATAGTCACCTATGAAACAGTACAGTCGGGAAAGTACATTCTGTCCATTTAAGGCACCTAGACAGCTTATCTTTTTTTTTAACAAACAATTCAATAAATTTTCAGAATTTACTGCTTACCCAGTAAGTTAGATACCTCTTATTAAGAAATGCTGTTTCAGGAAGTGTTAATTAAAATCTTTAGTCAGTGCAGTAACTCCTGTGGTAAGTATTGATTCAGGTTGGTATTTAAATTCAGTATGTTGGCATCAAATAAATAGGTGCCAGAGTTTCTAGTTAAGTCTGTGTGATTGCTTAGGAAGGACAGTTCAGCAGCTTCAATCAAAGTCTTATGCAATTCTAATTATATTCTATTGAAGTAGGCAGTGATTAAACAGGAATTGGATTGAGATACCAATTAAATAATTAATTAATTTTCATATAAAGTGTATTTTTGGTAACTTTATTAGACATTTAAGGAGTGCTGTGTCTTGCCTCTCCAATTACTGATAAGCTCATAGCCAATTACTTACTAAGTAATGTACTGAGTAAGAAGTAACTGATAAAGCCCCATATGAAGTCAATTAATTTTTAGCCCATGGTTCTCCTGTTTTTTCCAGTCCTGACAATGAGAAATTATTTTAATCTTCAGCCTAAGTGTGCACAAGCCATGCACCTGGAATGGAATAGGCTGATGTAGTTGTACAGGCTGGAGCTCATTGTCTAAATAGCAGCTTTGTGTGAAGAGCCCTGGGTGGCAGGGGGTGCTCCTGGTGGACAGCAAGTTAACCAGGAGTTGTCAGTGCACCCCTGTGGCAGAGCCAGGTGTGCACTCTGCTGGTTAGCAAGCACAAAGACAGCAGGTCGGGGGAAGTCATGTCTCCCCTCTATTCAGCACTTGTGAGATGACTCCTGTAATACTGGGACCAGCTCCGGGCTCCTCAGTACGAGAGAGACCTTGACTCAAAGAAGTCAAACAGAAAACCACCAGGCTGATCAGGAGACAGGGGTACCTGATGTGACATACGTGGAGAGGTTGATGGCAGTGGATTTGGAAGAGAGAATGCTGAGATCTTACTGCTATCCACAACTAATGGGAGATATAGAGAAGTCAGATAGACTCTACTGTAAAAGGATGAGAGGAAATAGACAGAAGTTGAAACATGAGAAATTGTTACTTGATACACACAAAATAACTTTCATGAGGAAGGTGGTAAAATACAGGATGAATTTACTCAAAAATGTTGCAGAATTTCATTCTGTGGAGACATTAACAACTCAACTATATGAGATCCTGAACAACCTTCTCTACTAGATGTGCTTGGAGCAGGAAATTGAACTACGTCACCTCCCTGAAGTCCCTTCCAACAAATAGGATCCTGCAGTTCATGGCCAATTTCAACAAGCTATGCTTTTGACTCAGTTTTGTCCTTGAGCTTTAGCAGGTCTTTTACTACATGCAGTGTTAGTTGTCAAATGTGTGCATAGAGCTGAATTAATCAAATTCTCTCCACGTCTTTGCTAGGTTGTCTTGACCTCCCTGAGTTTCCTTTTGAACAGGCTGTTGATCCTCATTATCATCTTAGTGTTATTACACACCTTTCTAAATGTTGCATACAGTCTCCAGAAATCATCAGCAATTCTATTAATATGCCAATATCTGTGCTATATTTTGTCTTTTTCAAAAAGATCATAATTGGTTAATTGATAAAAGAGGTAATTCTGCAGTCACACTGAAGTAGTCAAGGCTAATAGCTTCTCGATGGTTGTTTTTTTCCAAATTTGATAGCTGTTAATCTTCCATTTTTGTTTATTCTGATACAGCTTTTGTACTCTTCTAGTGTTTACCACTCAGTAGTTTTTTACACATTTATGGGTAAAATATCTTCTGGTAGAACAGAATGGATTGAATGAAGGGAGATCAAATTTTCATGTTTTCCTAGGACCTTAAAAGCTGTATATGCAATGTTGTAACTCACTTATGATAAGGCTATAATTCTTCGTTTACTACAGTGTTTGCAGATTCAGACTGTTATAGCTAAATTGAAATACTCATTTTGGGGATAAAAATAAGAGCAGCAGATTTTAACATTTATTTATTCTAAGTTAATGAAAAAATTGTTTCAGTGCTTCATAATGTCTCTTTTGCATTGAAAAGTGTATAAAAATGAAGTAAGTTAGAAACACATTGGCTTGAAGAGAGAGCTCTTATTATTCTGAAATTAATAAAGCATTCTATAAGTGTTACCTAATATTCAATTCCTTAATGAGGACATACTTTTAATGGCCAAACAGTTTCTGTCATCAAAAACTTAATGAAGCAAGGTCATTTGATTCTGTGGAATGGATATCTTACCATCTATATCAAGAAGTTCTAAAAAGGCTTGTTTTCAGAAGCAAAAGGATTTGCAAAATAGTGTAGTGGCAGATGTGTTCCTCTTCATGTGAATATAAACTAAAAACAGTTACGCTGTAAAGTATTTTTCAAAACATTATCCAGGTCTATAAATTGAAAATATAATTATGTGAAAGAAATTATTGTCAATAAAAACTACTTTACAACTATGCACATTTAGAGCTAAGACTTTCCCTTTTTTCCACCAATGTCACAGCTGAAGAGTGCAATTTTGGAATTACTCCATAGCATACTGGTTCTAATCAGTTACTGATTCCTGTTTGGTTGTTCAGTTCAAATTCAGTCCACCAGTAGTGTCAGTAATGTTCTTTACTTGCTCTAGGTACTGGACTCCCTGATTGTTACTAGGAGGGAAGTTTGGCCATTCCAGGTGCAGAGTGTGGGCCCATGTGAATCTGTAACAGGAGGAGTTTTAGGAAAACAAGTTGTGCAGGAGAGAGAAAAAGATGTGGACTCAGGTCATGACTGGTGGTTTTATTCCCAGAGTTCCTGTAAGATTGTATTATACCTGGCAGTCTTTTGTCATAAAGATTGCCAAAAATATGGAGAACACTGGAAGGGTATGGATATGATTGATTTCTTTATGCTTGAAGATACAAAGGTAGTAAGGAAAGCAGCATACATTTCTCTGCCACTGTAGAGGAATGACACAGAAAACTGTCTGGAGCCATATGCATGGGGCTGTTGAGCTTGGCTTCCCTGGCATAGGTCTAAGGGCATAAGACAGCCCAGAAACAGCAGTTTTGGCTGAGGTAGGGGAGTAAGGAAGCAGGAGGGTTAGCATATGTTCTCAGGAACGAAGGGATTGTCACTCCAGCAGCCCAGGAGTCCATGAGGTATTCAGAGAAGGTAGTGACATGGAATGCAGAAAATGTTGCTCTGGCATTTTCTGCCAAAAGGGCAGAAAATCAGGCTTTGCTGTGTTTCTGGGAGGAAATAGTCTTCCAGTGACGAGAAAAGAGCAGGACAAAGTGAGGAAAGGGATGCATACAGTCAGTAGTATTCCTGAGCATATTGCAGCCAGGATAGCCACCAGCAATATGTTTCAAAACCACATTAAGCTGGCCCAGGCATTTGGGAAGTGTGGGCAGACATTCTGGTGGCACACTGAGGGACAAAATTGCTTGAAATAAGAATGGGAGATTTAGGCAAGCATGAGTTAGTGACTGAAGACTTCGGTGAATGAAGAAATATAGGTAAGTTATGCTTGAAGTTCACGTTGGCACCAAAGGTGAAGAAGTTTTGCATGATAGGCAGTAGGGAGAGGGGAGAGATTGGAATGATCTGTTCCTCCAGGCTCTTTACGTGATGTTTGTTACACGTCAGTGAGGCACCGTTGGTGAAGCCTCTCTCGCTTGCCAAATGTGAGGTGGACCCTCAACTAGAGTCTGGCCTGCCTTAAAGTGTAAGCTAAGGCACAGAGCAGTGGATGGGAATGCCAATACACTGATGATTCAGGGGATTTTAGGAGTTCACAGTGGGCTCTTGACAGATTAGCCCAGGGGAAGCAGAAGACTTCCTGGTTTTAAGGTGGACAGTGCGTCAGGTAATAGCATGGAGTTACAATCTATCAAGGGATAGCAAAAAAAAATTGTCACTTAGAGGGAAAATTTAGTTCATCCTTAAGACTAATGAGTATTAAGGGGATCAGTGAATTCTGGTTGATCATCACTTGTTATCCTGTCACTGTAGATACAAATTACATTCTATTCTTGCAGAGCAGCCAGAGATGACAGAATGGATCCTCTGTTATGCTCTATGAGGTGCTGTTCCTTTGACTAAACATCTTAATTCATACATTCCTGTGGTTGTAGAACATGGCTTACAAAAGATACCAACTTAATATTTTGACTACTGTTGATAAACCCCATGTGATTTTAATCTATTGAGATTCAAGTTCTATGGCCAAGCACAGTGATTGCTCAACAGCTTGTGCAGTCTTCAATGCAGATGAGCTCAATGCTAGAATAAACAAATTAAAAAGATTGCTCGTGTCATGCATTGTCCTAATGACTTTCTGTGTGTTGTGTGGCATAGTGAAATTGTGTCTCGACTTCTGATATTTACAGGGCAACAGAAGAGAAGACAAGTAGTATTGTTTGAATACACAGGGAGCCCCAGGACAAATTTCTCACTCTTATCACTGGAATGAGAGAACAGACATTTGCACTCAATGAACAATCCTACAAAATGCGTTAGTTTTTCTGCCATGGGTAGTAATCCTATATGTAATATATGCTACAACAGTGGTCTGGGTCAGCTTGGGGCTGAAAAGTCACAGAAGGAGAGCTGTACGTTTTACAGAAATCCTTATGAGACATGAGTGGGTAGCCTGAGCCCAAAAGGCTTCTCATAAAAGACCACACGAGCCAGGGCTATGAACTGAAGTTCAGGTTCCGTTCTGAGAATGTTGGTTGTGGAGAAGCACCCTTTACACACAGCTGTGGGGGAGATCACAACTTGTAAGAATAACAGTTGTTTTGGAAGCTTGTGATTTTGTTTGATGTTTCAAACGAAAAGCAGAAGACTAAGAATGAAATAAAGACTTTACTTAGAGATCTTAGAGACCACAGTTATGGCTGAAAAAACAAGGGTGCCAAAAAAAATGTAGTGGGGTTTTTGCAGAGCTGAAGGCTCTGTTATTGGGTATGGAGGAGTATCAGGCAAGGTGGAAGGCATAAAAATGCTGGTTTTGGAGAATACTCTTGGCCCCGCAAAAGATAGCGCTGATACAACAAAGACTGCTCACTAGCTAAAGATAAAAAAAATCTTCTTCTTGCTAGAGTGTTTATGGCAACCGTAAGTCCCACAGGTGTAAACTGCTTTCCTGAGTCTGCTGGGCAGCGGTCATGTGTCCTGCTAGGAAAGAAGAGGAGCTCCTGGAAGGAACACTTGGTACTATGCTTGCCTTATCGAACAGGGGGCTCTGCTTGTTGTGAACAAGTTCACAATGAGTATGTCTACCAGGAGAGGCCACTGGCAGCACACACAAGTTCTGAGGGGATGTTTAAAACTTCAGTGTTACCTTTACACCCAAATGTAGCAGGGGAGGTAGAGCAGGAGTCATCCATGGAAGATGTACAGCAATGGCACATCCAGGGGTTTGGAACTAGGCAATATGTAGAAGAATACAGATGTATTAATTTAGGCTATCATTTAGGTATCATTATTGGAATTATATGAAATGTTTTAACCACTCATGCCAACTGTTTGAACCTGGTAGTTATGCTCAGCTTCATCTTGAAGCTGTCAATATGTACAATCCTCCATAGTCTTCCACTACTAATTTAAGCAATATGAAGGGAGAGAGAATTTTAGACTGCATCAGTACCTCTCCTGCAGAGTGAATGAACTGTGGTTTTGATCAGAATTTCCTCTTGGCTGACATTACAATAAAAGCAGTTGGAAGCATAGGACGCGGAACTGCAGTTTATCTGGCATTTTAAAATAATAGACAAAATGTGATACTATTTAACTGACCTAAATAATAGTTACAATAACCTCTGTTTTGCCGAGAGCCTCACAGGATTTAGAGAAGTGAGGGATTTGATGTACATGTGTTAATTGGTGCAAAAGAACTGCCTCACAAATTGGGGTGGTCTCTGCATAGGAAGGTCATATTGATTGAGATCTAGCCTGAAGACTCACTATGTTTTCTATTATTATTGCGTGTTATATCTTAGGGGAAAAAATGTTGGGGTATTTTAAAGCCAAACAATCACCACAGATATCCCAAGACCTCCTTCCTCCTTTCACATGATAAAAATTATCACAGGGTTAAGGATGTCAGAAAGTTACTTAGGGCAGGAAATGTTTGTGCTGTGTTTGTGTTACAGATGGTAACTGTCCATAAGTACATATTGCCAGCTCTGCTTATCACATGACTGTGCAGTTACAATGAATGTGAGAATAACATACCCAAGCTGCACACTGATGTCTGGGAACATTTGCAGAAGCACAAGACCCTGGCTGTTAAAAAAAAAGAAGTTAATTTGGCTGTGATTTTTTAATGAGAAATGCAATGTTTGCATGGAAAACATCACAGATATACAAAGGCTAAAAAAGTGAAATGTGTTTTGGATACATCTGTAATCTAAACAAAACCTGTGCTCCATCCCCGTGTCTTAAGAAACTAGAGGCAGGGAAGTGGTATGTTTTTGATGACAAAGCATCTGCAGAAAAGTGGAATTTCCACCCCTTACTTCATACCATTTACATCATGCTCAGGTCCCACACTATCCAATACAACCTCATTAACCACCCCCTGCTTCCCATTCTTTGATATAATACACAGATGTTGTTCCCTTAGTCTATGCGCCACCCCAAGTGTCTATAAAATGTCCACAAAATGCCTGTTGAATTCATTTAGTCCATTACTTGGGGCTCTATCTCTTGCTTGTTGTTACTGGACGCCAAAGCCAGCTCAGGTCAGGTCACTGCTTCCTGTAAGGCTGCTCCATTGGCTCAGGTGGTTTTTGCTGTACTAATTCCTGCACCACAGAGCTCAAATCATAGTTTACAACAACTTAAAGGTATATACATTACAATCTCCATCCCTAGTTCTTTTGGGCCAGTTATAGGGTATAACATTGCAATGAACTCCTCCCCTTGTCCCCAGCCTGGTTAACAACAAGGCATTCCTGCTAGAGTCCACTGTTAATACAGCCCACATCACATTCCTGCATGGGCTGCAGGGGGACAGCTGCTTCACCATGGTCTTCACCACAGGCTGCTGCCCGTGCTCCAGTGTGGGGCCATGCCCATGGGACACAGTCCTTCTTGAACTTCTCCAATGTGGGTCCTTCCCACAGGCTGCAGTTCATCTCGAATGGCTCCAGCGCAGGTCCCCATGAGGTCACAAGTCCTGCCAGCAAACCTGCTCCATCACAGGCATCTCATGGGTCACAGCCTTCTTCAGGCATTCATCTGCTCCAGCATAGGGTCCTCCATGGGCTCCAGGTGGGTCTCTACTCCATCATGGACTCATTCATGTCACAGTCCATTCAACTCAGGTTCACACTGGAGTTCCAACCTGTCCAGTACAGCAGCACAGAAACAGCAGCAACACCCTGGACATCTGCCAGCCCAGGAACATCACTATGGCTGTTATCAGAATGTTCCCAGGCACAATACAGGGAGGTGGTAAGCAGTACAACAATACAAGCAGCAAAAGCAAAAAATTACCACTAATGAGCACTAGAATAATATACAGTCATGCAAGCGAGCCCCATGGCAAGCACAGGAGCCTGCTGATTACTAGCTAAACAGCATTAATAGATATAAATTCAGTCTAGCACATCACAGTCAAATCTGTCATTATCTTGAACACTTTGTGCCCCACATTGGGTGCCAAAAAGGACTGTTATGGTTTAACCCTGGCCAGCAACTAAACCCCACGCAGCCACTCGCTCACTCCCCCTCCAGCGGGATCAGGGAGTGAATTGGAAGGGTAAAACCTAGAAAACTCGTGGGTTGACATGAATACAGTTTAAGAGGGAAAGCAAAAGCTGCACACACAAGCAAAGCAAAACAAGGAATTAATTCACTGCTTCCCGAGGGCAGGTAGGTGTTCAGCCATCTCCAGGAGAGCAGGGTCCCATTATGCATAATAGTTACTTGGGAAGACAAACGTCACCACTCCAAATGTTTCCCTCTCCTCCTTCTGCCCCCCGTTTTATATACTGAGAATGATGAGATGGAATAGCCCTTTGGTTGTTTGGGGTCACCTGTCCTGGCTGTGGCGCCTCCCAACCTCCCATGCACCCCCAACTTCCTTGCCAGTGTGGCAGTACGAAAAGCAGAAAAGGCTCTGTGTAACCACTACTCAGCAGTAACAAAAACATCTCTATTATCATCACTGTATTCAGCATGAATCCAAAACATAGCCCCCTATCAGACACTGTGAAAAAATTAAGTCTATTGCAGCCAAAGCAGCACACAAGACGTGTGCTTTCATACACAAGTTAAAAGAAACTAGAGGTGGGAAAGTGCTATGTTTTTGATGATATAAAATATATGCAGAGAAGTGGGATATATATTCCAAATTACACTTTTGCAATGGAGTTAGCAGCAGAACCACAGCAGGATGCTGCCTGCCCTGTCTCTGCCCATCTCCACCCCAGCTTCTAGTCTGCTAAGAAACTTGCAGACTTCCTAGCCAGCAGCAAATTGCCCATGGTCCCCACCTATACATTGTCCTAAAGTAGGCATTTTTCTTCTGTTTTTCCTTTTTAGCATGCAGTGCTGCCTGTATCTTGCAGCACAGTGCAAAGCCCAGGAACTGCCATCCTGGCAACTTGGTCAGGGTACACAGGGTCTCCTGATCAGACTAGTCGCAGGACCAGCCTCTTTGCACGGGGCAGAGCTTGCTTGGGGATTTCTTGGTGGCCTTCTAAGACTGGGGCATAGACCTCATGCATGTTCTAAGTTGCTAGTGTTCCCCAATGCCTTTAAGGTTAAGGGGACCACCTTCCCAGGCTTCTATTATTATTTCTAATATTATGCTAATTGAACAGTGTAAAATCTGTAGGCAATGGTCTTGCAACAGTGTCACCAAAAAAAATGATGAGATGTACACATATCAGGAATACCAGGGAAAAGGCATAGGTGTAACCCTGCAACTCTTCTGTTTTTCATCCCTGCCCTCACTTGGATCAAGGCTGCATCCATTCCCTGATTTTTCCAGGTTTCCCAGTCTCTCAGATAGAGAGAAAGTCACTAATATCTGTTCATTCCAGCCCAAACACATGCTATATAATTATGACAATTGGTTTCTACCAGTCTAATTCTATGTAATCTTTCTGTGAACAGTTTATTTCACTTATGCTCTGTCTTTTATCCAATTGTGAGGCCAAGTCTTCTTCACAAAGTCTGTGTTTAAAGGGGGATCTTGCAGTGGTTTTGGAGCTAATTGAGCAATTTCTGATTGCTCCTTTCTCTGATATGACTTGTTGCCTGATTGCCTTACTTTGACAGGATGAACAATCAACTCTGACTGAAGAGGTATTCCAGTCTCCATATTCAAATTCTACAGGAATTATATCTAGAGTCATATATCAAGGTGTGTATGTGCACACTTTATACAGTATACACACACTTTATAGACTATATACATATATATCAGGTAATAAATTCTACAGTAACAGTAATTTTATATATTTAAGCCCTTAATATTTAAAGGAAAATGTATTTTTACAGGCAATAGAATGTCTAGAATGGGAGTGATTGAAGACATTTTTTCTTTCCACATATATGTTTATGTAGCAGAGTGATGAGATGAAAGGTAGCACATCCTAGCTCAAAAATATGCACAATTTCCTTGACTGAGGCCATTTTCTTGGCTCCAAACCAGGTGGTATTTCATGAAGCATTACAAGGCTTTTCTCAGCCCCCAGCCTTTTCATGCAATTTCCCAAACTTCCATGTAGAAGACAGTTCAAGGTGTAATGTCCTAAAGGATGGTACAACTCAAATCAGGACTTGCTCTTGCATTACAGCATAAACTTTATTCCTATAAGACAAAATTGGCTGATGTTGGGAGCTTATCTCTAAAGAAAAGCTGTGAGAACGGGTTGTTGTAGAGATGTAGAGAGTTTTTCTAAAATCAATTAGCACTTCTTAGTCAGTTAGCTTGCAGCACAAAGTCTCTAGATAAGTGTGATCAAAGTCCATATAGCAGGCTTAACCTAACCTGTTTTCCTGGAATCCACCACAGATGTGTGTGTCACTGAACTACAGTTAAATTAAAAAAAAAAAAATCTCTTCTAAAACTTGGCTCTTGTTTCTATGCTCTTTGGTCACCAAAAGATGCCATTTCAGCATGAGTTGCTTCCCTGCTCCAAACTTGGGTGAAAAATTTCCCTTGGTTCACCTAGTTGGAAAGGTGCTATTTAAGTATGCTTTACTTTCTCAGGCTATTCTGATAGGTACTGTCCAACTGGATTCCACTGAATGATAGTATAGAACAGTATGGGGACACTGAGGCATGATTAAAATAAAAAAAAGATCCACAGAGACTATGTATTCCCAACTATTGTGAAAATTATGATTTTTAACAAACAGTAAATCTAATACAGATATGAGTTTTTACACTTATTTAGTTGAACACAAGTCTACAGAGGGAATAAAGTTATGCTAGTTAGTGTTTCAGCATGACAAAGTGTATGATAATTTTAGTCAATATTCAAATTTTAGGATGTAACAATAGCTATTACAATAGGTCATAGAAAGTCCTCATTTAGATTAGCAGTTTTCTATTGATTTGCAAGATCGTTATGTTGGTTAGCTTCCCTGATGCATAAAAGATACTTGCTCACTTTATTGAGAAATAATTGGTCAGAATCAGCCTGTTTGTGTAGATTCACTGCATTTCAGACAATGCAGAGAAGGTCCTAATTTTGCCTATGTGCTTTGAGGGTCCTTGTTCAGCAGACATATCAAAGAATATGGCATATAACAGTCACTAGTCAGTTAATTAAAAACAGAAGGTGAAGCACCAAATTTTATCATAATAACCTGTTGTTTGGAGTACTCCGTGTAGATTCCTAGCAGTTATTGCCTGAAGGGATTCAACTGTGCTATTTCCCTTGTCCCTAAATAATATCCTTAATGAGCATGCAAGAAACTACTCCCTACCCTTTCTACTGAAAACATAGTACCTGTTCAGCACAGAACTCACTCTTCCAAGGACTCTTCCAAGGAGTGCATCTCGGGGAACCAGACAGTGTTGCTGCTCAGTGCTGAGGGGCTCTCACTGGGCAGAAGGGACTCCAAGCATTGAGTTGAGCATGATTTGCCTTCAGAAGAAAAGCAATGCAATCGGATTATGCAGGGGTTTTTTCCTGCCAAGTACTCTGTATCAGCAGAATAATAAAACACAGTCAAAGAAAAGTCGTATTAAAGGAAAGATAATATTAACTTCTATTGTATCATTGTAGTGTTTTTACCTGTCACTCATTTGACGAAGTATTGTTCTTCAAGGAACTCTTTACAGTTTTCTATTATGATTCTGTTCTCCTCACTTATTTGGCATGATGAAGCTAGTTTCACAATTCATTTAAATCTTGGCAATGATTAACCTAAATGCTTATGTTGCAAGGCAGCGTCAACTGTGTCTGCTAGCAGATGCCATTGAGAGGGCGCAGAGGGTCTTCATTTTGTCAGAGAACAGCTTCATGAGATACAATTGTTTTAAATGCTTTCATGATGTTTTCCCTCCTTCAGTTTTCCCTCCCCTAGTGTTGCGTTTCAGCAATGACAAAGAGGAACAGCTGTATGTGAAAGTTATGTTGGTGTAAGCAAACATGTTGGTTTTCCTACTTCATCCTAGAGAGGTTTGCACTGCAGTCTTCAGTAAAAGTGGTTTATTTCACCACTTCTGTAACTAACAAAACCTGCTTCTGCTAGCACAGACTATGCAAGTCAGAAAAATCTACTATGCATACTCTAAGGCTGCATCTCCACAGTTTTGGCATCTTTTCCACATAACAATCTCTCAACTCAAGGTGTAAGTGAAATGGTATGTCAAGTGGACAGGGAAGGAAAGGATGAAGCAGTTAATTCTGCAAGTGATGTTGAACAATACAACAAGAATGAACAGAAATTAGATCTCATGGAGTTCTAAGACAGCAGTGCTGTTATATGCACCATAATCCAGGCTTGGTCTTTTTCACAGTGACAGATGGCTCTCATTCTGTTTTATCACCAGAAAAGATGGAACCTGTTTTAATTAATATTCTTTTAGTGTTTGCTATATGGCATGGCAAACTACAGGAGCTAGGTTTTGTGACGTCCCCATACCACACAATACTGACACAATGAGGCAAGAGTAGAAAAGAGAGAGCAGAAATAGAGGCTGGAGGCAAAAGGTGTTACAGCAAGCTTTCTAGTATCCTTGTATTATTTTGTTTTGTTAAAAAGCAAATTCTGTTGTGCATAGTTGATGTGGGCTAGTGGTTGCATTTGTACAAAATCAGAAGTAGCATATGAAGAACCTGTGGAGGTCATTTAGGTCAGCCTCTTATGCTAAGGGCAAACTTTGAGCGTAGATCAAGTTACTCAGGGCCTCATTCAGATGAGCATCAAGGAACTGTCTGCTCAGGCCTGTCTGCTCCCCTTAGAGAAGGCAAACTACAGTAACAAAGGCTAGCAGGGTAGGAGCTTTTCCAGCCAGAGACTAGTTCCACAGTGCCCAAGAGAGAAAAGCAGGCCAGGCTTCGGATAACAAAGCTTATGGTGAAGCACAGCTGTAATGGAACTTGAGGAAAGTACACCTATGGCATAGATCACACAGGGAAAAAAGGCCCAAACCTGAACTTAAAGGGAGTCCCTTGGTCCAGGGTCAGAGAGTGTGAAGGTAGAAGTGCCTCAGGTGAGGCTGGTCAGCGCAGCTTTGGCCTACTAGTGCATTTAGGCTTTACAACAAGTTTTAGGTATCACTGAGATGGAGAAAGATGGAAACAATAGCTTTCTTTCCTAGGTCTCTTCATAAATGAGGATACTAACCACATAAGATCGCTCTCCAAATAGAGGAAATTCAGCTCTGCTGGTAGGAACAAATCGATCTGAAGTCTCAAAAGAAATTTGCCTGCTGTGCCTTTTCAACAATCCTGCTGGACAATTAAGCAACATCATATGGCATTCCTGGAGTTAAAATACATCATGTGGTTTCTTTGCGTCTGTTTTTTCTGTAACTTCTAATAATTGCCTATTGGTGCTGCTCCTTGGGACAATCTTTTATCGCTTACCTTCTGGGGAGTTCGTCAGCTTGTGTGTCTGCTATGTCTTGCACTTCCTTTGTTGACCACTGTAAGTTACTATCTAGAAAGGCAGAGGTCCTACTTCAGGTGCCAGTGTCAGAGAGGTTCATGTACATACCTTTTTGCTTTGTTGTTCATCCATCTCATCTTTACAACAAAATAGACAGTATGCTGGTTTTAATACAGTAAACAGAAGCCACAAATTTAAGAAATGCTGCTGTCACAGCAGGAGTTTGCCCAACTTCATGGACTAAAAAGCACCATAAACTATCACCATGTAAACTTATGACATGATAAAGGGGCCCAATTCAGTCTGAGGCTTTCTACAAAGCTCAGCCATGAGCTTTTTTGCTTTAGCAAACCAGTAAAACTCTTGAGTTCTGCTCTTTTTACAGAAGCCAGAGGAGTTTACTAAGATAAAATTATCATGCAAAGCCTGCCCATGAGCCAACAGCATTGCTCTGCTAGTAACTCAAGTATAGTCAAGTATGTGCCTTTAATGCAAAGCAACTTATTAAAGGATTACAAAGCAAATCTCAATCTTGTTAGAAACCTATGTTGTGGTATCAGCACATGCCCTGGCATATCATTACTCAGTAAGCATGCTGGCATTGTAAATATATGTGACATCCCTAATTTCCTCACCCTTTAGTTAGCAAAGATTCATATATCTCCTGAATGGAGGAATAGTTGAATTCAGTTGTGTTCCAAGCCTTTTATAAGTAAGAATACTTGCCACTAGTTTTGCAAATATTGTTCAATAATTATATATACACAGAAGTTTTTTTGTGATGGTGTCCTAACATGTCCTTCATACTGTAGTGCATACAACTTCCAAAATAACCCAGCAAAGGATCCTCCGGAATGTTCTCTTATCAATGTTTTTGTTATTTAAATGAGGAGTCACCCATGCTGCTTGATGTCATATTTCAGTAGCATTCCACCTTCATACCAGTTTGTGCTCTTCTATCAGCATACAAATATTTTCTGCCATTACTTACTGCAATCATTGTCACCTACAGACTTTACTAGAAAATCTAAATGGCTGATGAAAAATATATCTGAGAAAATCCTAATCTTCCTTGCTCCCTGTCTTACACTTTATTTTCTTTCTGCCCTGCTAACAGCTTAAGATCTTTCAGAAAGCAGTTTTAAAAGATATGGGAAGTATATGGAGTTAATTCCATAGAAATTTCCAACCAGTTTTCAGCTGGTACCAAGTCAGGTGCCTTGGCTAGTTTTCATGTGGACTGTAACACTAGAACAACTTTAACTGTGCACACATGTTATCATGTCCCCCAAAATATATGGATCATGATCATCTTTCCTCAAAACAAAATTATCATAAAGCCAGTTAGCTCAACTTTCCTGAGCCACTCTTTTTCTTCTTTGTAAGTATTGATGACTCAATATTGATAAGGACAATCATTCCCTCTCTTGGAATTTTCCCAATTTTTCAAGATTTCTAAAGACTTCAAGGTTTCTAAAAATGTAGCATTCCTGAGTTCAAGAGTCAGTGGCTAGCTTATTTTCAGTTTCACGTACATAAACTGCATCAGTCCTGATGACTTGAAAATGTGTAATATTAGTAAGATTTTTGTTAGTCACACAGACTCTTAAGCATTCTTCCTTCCTTCTTTGTTATTTCTGACTTTACTTTTTTTTTTTCTGTGACAATAAATGTATGGGGTTTTTTCTTTCTAGTGATTTATTTCTAATATCTCAATAACATCAAAGAAAATACAAGTTTTTAAGGTATTGGTGACTTAGTGACATAATTAACTTCTTTAGACAGATGTCTTGTTTTAAATCACAACCTTATTGTTAGCATTATTTTATCCTTTTACTATTCTTGGTATATAAACTAGTTTCTTACACAGATCTTCATGTGTTCCAGTTTTTATTTTTTAAGGGGGGGTGTTGTAGAATATTCAGTAAAATCCATTTTTGTTAGCAAGAGGAATGATATCTAAAGGTCCATCTGGATATATCTATATGAATTGGTGATGTCCTGCTACATTCCTATCTTGACAAGCAAAGATGGTGATGGTGCAGGGCTTTGTGTTTTCAGGAAGTGTCGCAAACTGAAAGTTTTCCCTTTCTTATTTTTTTTCTAACAAAACACTCATGTAATGTTACAATTCCATCACTGTGCTTTTTAGACACAGATCTATATAATGTCTTAATCTTATTCTACCTATGCTCTTTTTTATTTCTTATTCCAAGAAATGTACCATCAGAGTAGTCTGTTGCTAAACCTGGCATGTATCACAACAGTACTCATCTCATGCTATTTTAAAGGAAAGAACAATAAATAAATGAATGTAAGAAGGGAGTTACCTTTCCCAGTCAAAGGTCCTCATTGTGCAGTAACTTTTAAAGAGGTTCAAACCCCATAGCTCTCACATTACAGGATGTCCCTGTAATGGGGGACAAGCTGCAAGCCCATATGAATTTACCGTCTTGGCTCCACTGAACAGTGCCTGTTTTTCATCAGATGGTTCTCCATTGTTATGACAGAAGAAACAGAAGAGAGAAGAGGAAGTGCTGCCTCTGATCATTAAAAAGTTGTTTGGTCCAAAACTTCTCTTTCTTTAGCTCTTAGCTATTTTAAACAAAAAATAATTATGGAAGTTTGGAGTAAAAGTCCTAATCTCTCTCCACTCAACCTTTTGTGCATGCAGGATGATACAGTTTTCATTTTTATTGTACATGAGTTTCTTCTGATAGAATTCTCAAGGCATCAGATGGATGTTCCTTTAAAATGATCAGTTATTGAAAATGTTCTTCTCAATGCTCAAACATGCTCCTATACTTTATACACTGCATGCTGTTGTCATGATTTAGAAATTATATTCCCAATTTAGTACACCCACTGAAAAGAAAACCACAAGCTGCTCCCCTTCCCCTTTGGTGGGAGATACAAAAGGCAGAGGTTACATGTTGAGATAAGAACAATTTACTGGACACAGCAATGAGGTAAGAAAATTAACAGTAACAGCAACAATAGTAATAACAAAATTGTACAAAGAGAGGGTGATTTACATGCAGATATACTCACTAAACCTGGGACAATGAAAGCCTGTGGTGGACAGACCCTCCAACTGCCGTGTACACCTTCTTCTCAGAAGCAAGAATCCCTTACTTCTGCCCCCGTCATGACAGTGAGGTACACACAACTCCAAGCTCTGCCCCCTCACAGCCACTGTGAAACAATTAACTCTGTCCTGGTCAAAAATCAGTCCTTGTTTTGAAGGGGAAATTATTATTTTGTGTATATAGTTCAAAATTACATTTACTATTCTAATTTATCATTGTATCTAATTTCTTCACACTATTAATTTTGGTAATAGTCTGTACCATAACAAAATGAGCTTTAATATTAAAAGTGCTCCAAAACATCATTACCTCTGCAGATAACACCATTAACATTGGAGATCTGCTATCATTAGCAAAGAAACCATTCCAGTTGCTTTCTTAAGCTTGGGAAAAGGCTGAGAGAGGATGAAGAAGCTCCTTTTTGATGCACCACAATTCTCGTTACTGTAGTTATACCATAGTTTCAATGGGAAGCCCATACCAACTATCAAAATGTAACTATGCATCTCTCCCTCTCCTTTTCTTGCAGCCCGACCGTCTCCATATCTGCCATCTCATTGTCACCTTTGATGTCCAGAATCACTTTCCCTACCCCCTTCTCTGAAGGCCTTTATGCTGTGGGACAGACTGTAGTGTTACATAGACATCTTTCAACACATTGAGGTATGGGACCCACAAACCCACCAGAGTCCCTTTCCAAAAGACACAGATACAGACTGACATGAATAGAATCTTTCTGCTCCATTCTAGCACCTTGCTGGGAAGGTAGAAGAGCAGGAGATGAGAAAAATGCCCTTGGTTTCTCTATCTGTTTTCTCTGCTTTGGAATGGAGATGCAACAGCCTCCTCTGAGATGGACGTTGGAGGTAAAGAAGAGCTATAGCTCATCACTAGTGCTACATCATTAATATTTTATTTGATACACTGCTCATCCACTGATTCTCTGAATCTGCTTCACTTCAGGTTAGTTTATATGCTGACTCCAGCCTGAATCACAGGACCTTCACCTGTCCACTACTAACTATGGCTGCTGGGTAGGACAGCAGATTTCTGGGAACCATCTTTATCTCCTGATAGTCCAAAGGCAGACAGTGGAGTTTCTCCTCCACTTCTCCAAAAGTTGACTGTAAATCTCCTGCTCGGGCTCTCTGGATGCTGTCATCCATTCAGTGACCTGGAGGATTAAGGTCCCACAGCCTAGCTCTGATTTTCTTTGGAAGACAGTTTCTGTCTGGTGGGATCAGAGGAGCATCAGCCTGGTGGTTTTAGCGCTGCAAGGATAACTGTAAGGCACGGTTCGAGAAAGAGAGGATGCCCCAGGGCTCGTGCCCTGCCCCTCCCTTTGGAGCCGCGGCCGCAGCGCCATCAGTCAGGCGGTGAGGGGGCGGTGGCGCGGTGCCGGCCGCCGCCCCCCGCTGCGTGAGGAAATGGCTCTCACGTGAGGGAGGCGGCAGCGCCCGGCTCACCCTGCCCGCTGCCCCGGGAGGAGGCGTCAGCGGGGCCGGGGCCGTCTGCACCATGCCCACGAGCTTCACGGTGGTGCCGGTGGAGGCGCAGGACGAGGAGCGGGGGTCGGCGGAGCGGGACAGACAGCGGCAGGAGGAGGAAGATGAAGGCGACGAGAGGGACCGGGACACGGGTGAGAGAGCGGAGAGGCGCCGGGGGTCAGCTCCTGAAGACAGCGTCGGCTCTTTGTGTGCGGAGGAGCGGGACTGCCGCGTGTGGCGGGCCGGCCCGCCGCCGGAGAGCCCCTGTATTTTGTGGAGGGGCCGCATCGCCTCTCTGCAGCGGGCGGTGCCGGGGCTACCTGTCCAGGTGGAGAAGTGCTCTTCGGGAGAGCGCGAAAGTCTGGCGCCTGGGGTGGCTGGGAGCTTGTTTGTCTTTGTTTCCATTAGCCAGCGCCGCTGGCCGAAAGGAGGAAGTACTCCTGGGCGGCTCTGGCCGGAGGAGCGCAGCAGCCCGCGGGCGGGCGCGGCGCCTGCCCGGGGCTGTGTGGGGCGGTCAGTCCGCCTCCCGCCGGCCGCGGGCAGCGGGCGGGAGCAGCGCCGCCCACGGCGCTTTAACTGACGGGGAAAAGTCGTAGAATCAATCGTTTAGGTTGGAAAAGACTTCTAAGATCATCAAGTTCAACCATTAAGCTCTGTTAAAAGCTAAGTCCAGTTGGAGCTCCCTAGAGAGAGGAAGAAAGATTCATACTGTGGAGAACAGTACAGTTTTACCTGGCTTGCCCCATGTGTTTGTCCAGCCATGTGCTTTTGCATCAGAGACCGTGTCTAGGGTTAAGTAGGTGTTTGCTACGTGATGCCGTGGCGTTCGGAGCCTTTTCTCTTGCTAGGCCTCGCCCCTGAAGCCTCCTGGGGAGTAGAATCAAGCCGGAGGTGGAGCTCGGGCATCGTGAGTGAGGGTCTGCTCAGGACAGCCCCTTCTGCGGTGGCATGAGTATTTCTCTGCCAGCGTTGGTGGGGAAATGAGTGCTTTTCTCACTTGGATGACGAAGCACTGCTGGGAAAACAGTAGTTCTTGTGACTCTTAACACTTCCTTTTTCTGAAGCGTGTTGCGGCAGCAATACCAAGTATGGTGTGTGAGTCGCTGCTAGCCCTAGGAGAGCAAGTTTACATTTAGCACGTTATTTTGGATGCTGTGTTAAAATCAGTACTTCCGTAAAGGTGCTGGGTTTTCTTTAAAAGTTAGATGATCACAGGTGAATAGATGGGTTTTTGTAAAAGGCAATTCTTAATGACATCTTGTCATTTTTGTGGTATCGATGACAGATAAATAAAGCTAATACCATGTTATGTGGAATGTGAATGTAAAGAGATAAAAACAGCTATTTGACAAACGTAATATATTTACATTATTTTAGAAAGCTAATATAGTAAAACACGAAGCTGAGAAAGTTGGGTTATTTTTTTCCAGAGCTTTCTCCTCTTAAACCCCTACTTACCCATAAAAGATATATACTACATATAGTTGCCTTTCCCTTAGTATATTCAAACGGTGAGTAAATGTTCTAATAATGCCTCTTCTTTTTCCAAACTAAATTAAATAGAAAAACCAAAACAATATAAACTGTGACAACACTTTGTTTCTTGTACTAGGTGGATGTCTTAGTTTAAAAGA
>WBMZ01010844.1:5139-57696 GCA_013400975.1 Atrichornis clamosus
TAATAATAATAATAATACTGTTTATTAGAATGGTCACACCTTTAAGCATACAGGATGGGCCGGAGCCAGCCCGCACGCCGGGGCGGCGCAGGGGTGCTGTAAGGGAGAAGCCAGTACAGCGATGGACGGAGCTTTGTACAGGGGGGGCGAGGGCCGGGGCTATGTACACGGGGAATAGAAAAGGGGGAGCTCATCGCTGGGGCATCGGGGGCGTCTGCAGACTATAAAGTGAGGTTCTGAGGAGTGGCGGAGCCACGAGGGCGCAGGACGGGGCTGCATCCCGGGGCAGGCTCTGCAGCGCCCTGTGCCACTGGGCACTGGACCCAGTGTGCCAGCGGCTGCAGCCCAACCTCGCGGCTTGCATGGGTCTCCATGGGTGATGCAGCGGCCAAGACCCCGCACCCGGGGCTGGGGGGGTCCCTCTGCCTCAGGCAGGGACAGGTGGCCATGAGCGTGTCCCATGCCACAAAGCAAACAGGAGCAGGACTGGGGCAGTGCCTGGCCCAGCATTGGTCACGGCTGCTCGGGGCAGGGTGGGAGCGTGGGTATCAGGGACGGAGGGAGGAGAGAGGGGAAGGGGTCACAAGCGAGTTGCAAGCTCCTCTTAACAAAAATTCCCTTTAAAAGGCAGAGGCTCATCCCCTGCAATGCCTCAGCACCGCGGCTGCGCCGCCGCCCCAGCTCTGCGCTGGAGCCGAGGCCTCGCACACTTGACACGCTGATGGCCGGCAGCGCCGGGGCTCGGGTGGCACGAAGCCTGGTCCCCACCCCGCCACCCGGTCCCCCGAGCCGGGCAGGGCGCGGTGCTCTGCCGGCACCCCCAGCGCTGCAGCACCGGGGAAAGGAAGACGTGGTGCCCAGGCCCTGCGCCTGGGCGGGCGAGGGCCCCACGGACCCCCGTGGACCCCTGCGCCCAGCTGCGCCGGCTCCCTCCCTGCCGGGCTGCGGGGCCGGGGCGCTGGGGGTCCCTCCGGTGCGTCCGGCCGCCAGTGCTCGCCGCGGCTCCTCTGGGACTTGCTCGCTCGATGCATGACAGTTTGGGACTCACTTGGCTGCTGCCACTTGGCTTGTTTGTTGTTGGGTTTTTTTTGTTTGTTTGTTTCTTTGCTTTTAATTTTTTTATTTTGGGGATTTTTTTGTGTGTGTGTGGGTTTTTTTGCCCTTCCTGGTCCCAGAAGGAAACAGCCACGGGTTCACTACAACAGAAACAAGAGAGGCAGGTCTTTTGCTGGAGCAGCCAGGCTGAGCTGCTGGCCAGGTGCATGTGGGCACCAGCCCGGCCCCACCGAGCCGTGTGCTGCACCCTGAGCCCGCACAGCCAGCCCAGCCCGCCACACTCAGCTCCGCAGAGCAGCGCCGTCAGCCCAGAGATGTGCTACTGCCCAGGGCGCTGCACCTGCCCCAGCTTTGCCCCAGAGCTGGCAGCAGCCCCCACTGGCTCCTCTCTCTCCTATGGGGGCAGAGGGGCTGCTCGGGGGCTGCTGTCACCCTGAGCCCCAGTGCCTGTGGGCTGAGCATCCCTCCAGGCCGAGCAACCCCGCCTGCCCTGCGGCGGGCCGAGCCCTCTGCACCATAGCCAGGGCAGTGCCCGTGGGGGGACCGCACATCCTGGCTCTGTGAACGGGGTGCTGCTGGGGCCGAGGGCTGGCCCCGCTCCCCGCGGTCCCCGGGACAGGCGGATGGTGCAGGAAAGGCAGGCGGGCAGCAGGATGGAGCGGCTGAGGTAACCCTACAGGTGTGGGGTGCCGCGGCCCCACAGAGCCCCGCGCCAGCCCCGGCCGCCCGGGCAGCACCCGCGGGTCCTCCGCAGGCTCGGCCTCGGCTCTGTCTGCCTGGTTTGGTTTGGTGCTAGTGAGCATCGGGGGCAGAGGTGGGGGGGCTGGGTCTGTCTTGCTAGTAGGGAGTGAAGCGGCTGTACCCTCCTCGGTATAGACTAGCCTGCAACATCAAAGATGAAAAGAAAGTCAATCAGTATTCGGAGACAGCCAAAGCCTAGATCTTCCCTTTTTTGTCTTCTTTTTTTTCCTGTTTCAAATGACACCAAATTGCTGCTGTCCTTGGGGCATGAGGGGCAGGCAAGGCCAGGGTGCCCAGTGCCGCCTGGGCCCTGCAGCAGCCATGGGTACTGCCCTGGGGGCAGGGGCTGCCACGTGCCCTCAGTGTGGCACCACTGTGCCATGCCCACCAAAGAGCCTGTCCCCATCCCTGCTGTGGCACCGAGCTGGAAACCCCCAGGATGGAGTGCCCACAGCCCCTCACTAGCGGCTGCCCAGGGCTGGGGGTGCCAAGGGAGTAAAAAAAACCAGAAAAAGGCAGGTTCACTTTGAGATCCCAGCCGTGAGTGGGATTTTTCATCTTTGATGCTGTCAGAGCTAGCCAGGAGCTGTGGTGCATGAGGGGCTGCAGTGCTGTGTGTGGCTGCACGTGGGACCCTGGGGACACTGCCCTGCACTGGGATGAGAGAGGGGGTCCTGGAACCTGACCAGACAGCTGGCGTGAGGGGCAGCCAGGAAGTGGAGTACATGGGCAGGACTGTGCAGGGTGTGAGGGGAAGGTGGGGCAGGGGTGCAGGGTGGGGGTTTCCACTCCTGCAGACAGAGCCAGGCAGGAGCTGCATCATTCCCGCTCCCCTCCCATGGCCCCCACACCCCTCACCTGCCTCACGCCCCACAGGCTCTGTGGCCGCTGACTGGCCCCCTACCCGGGCTGTCTGCAGCCCCCCGGGAAGCAGAGGAAGGCCAAGGGTCTTCTCTTACCATGGTGCCAATGCTGTACGTGGCAGCGGGGCCAATGGTGTGGTGGTAGGGGTCTGCCGCTGCGTACACTCTGCCATAACTAGGAGGAAACACAGCAGGAGGTGTTAGTGACCACAGCTGGGGTCCTGTCTCCCCTCGGAGCCCTCCCGCCCAACTGCACCTGGGAGCCCCCTGGGATCTCCCTGCTTCCCCACGGTGGTGCCACCCCTTGCCAACTCAGCCCCGAGGGGAACACAGGGGTCTCTGTTTGCAGGACACCCTCCCCATGCCTGACTGTCCTTATCCCGTGGCGCACGAAAGCTGGGGGTGTCGGAGGGGGCAGTGCAGGGGGTGACACAGGGCTCCCCCCGGCGCGATGCCCAGTGCTTACCTGTCGCTGTATGCGGCTGCTGCTGCTGCGGGCTGGGCGTACCTGTAGGCAGCATAGCCCCCCTGCAGGGAGGAGAGACTGGTCAGGGGGCAGCACCCACCGCGGGGGCTCCACGGCACTGCATGGAGTACTGATGGGGCCCATGGGGAGCTGGTGCCGGTGCCACGGGGCACGCACCAGCCTCATTACCATCCCCCAGGGGCTTTCACAAACATTAACCTTAAAAAATTAAATTTCCAGAGAAGAGAATGTCACCTCCCCGCTCGCTTTAACGAGGTGTCACGTTAGATAAATCCTTCAGTGCCTGCCTGAAATATTGCCGTCGGCTCCTCAGACACAGAGGTTAAACACGGGTGTAAGGCACTGAGGCCGTAAGTCCCGCGTGGTACCAGCCCTGCAAGGGGGCTGGCAGGGGCACAGGACTGGGCACGGGATTCTGCGTGGTGCCACCCAGATTGCTCTGGAGAAGCTGTACTCTGTTCATGCTCTAGCTGCCTTCCAGGGGAAGGGGCGGGTGAGGGCAGAACCCACCACAGAGCCGCATGATGCCGCCTGACCCCCGTGCCAGCGTGGGGTCCCCGTCATGGCCCAGCCCTGTCACTTACATAGATCTCAGCTCCGTAGAACCCATCCTGGTAGACGACCCTGGAAATGAGGTGCAGGCATCAGAACCCGGCCTGTGCCCGCGGAGGAGCGGAGCGGAGCGGGGTGAGGGCAGTGAATGGGGAGAGCTGCCTCAGCACCGCAGCTGACAGGTGAGGAGTGGCTGTCCAGGCCTCTGAGGGCACGTCTAGGCTGGGATTCTGGGCAGGGAATTACGCACAAGTGGAAGGCACAGCCAAGGGCAGGGCATGCCACAGGCATGAGGAGCCCCGGGCACGACTGCTGCTGGGGGCAGCCGAGTGGCTGCAGATGGCCCTGGCTGGGTCCGTGACCAAGCCATCACAGCTGGGTGTGCCGGGAGAGTTTCCATTGAACCAAGCATCCTGGCTGGAATAATGTCCCCTGCCTTGGGACACAAGAGGCTGCTGAGCATGTGGGTCACCCCCAGGGCAGCAGTCTGGAGCTTGCGGAGAGCCTGTGGCCAGGCAGGCGCTGTGGCAGCTGCAGCCTGTTCCCGACATGCAAGGGCCCGATGATGCAGTGCAGACCCGGAGCAGTGCGGCAGCAGACGCCCCCTGCCCCGAGCAGGGCCCCCCAGGGCTACTCACGCGCCATAGGTGGGGATGGGTGGCGGCGGCGGCGCAGCCCGGAAGGTGTTGTAGACAGCGCGTCCTCGTCCCCGTAAGTGTGCCCCCCGGTAGGCCACGGCCGTCCCCGTGGTGGGGTATGGGAACCCTGTTACTGCAGGAGGGAGGGGACACCCGTGGGTTTCCACAGCAGTTCAGCACAGCCCCTGCAGGGCATCCGTGACAGAGCCCAGCTCTCTAACCCCAGCCTGGCAGGGACACTGCCCCGTGGGGATGCTGAGTAAGGGGATGGGATAGAGGGAACTGTCCAGGCAGGGAGAGGGGCCAGGGGTTGCTCACTGCACAGAGCAGTGGCGGACACAGTGCAGAGCTGACTTTGGGGGGCACCTGCAGCAGATGTGGCTGCAATCCATTACCTGCGTAGAATTCGGGGCCATAGACTGCTCCCACCACCGGGTTCAACTTCCAGCCTGTGGGCAGAGACAGTCTATGAGGACAGGGCACTGTCCCCATGGCACTCTGAGGGGCCACAGCCCCATCCCTGGGCAGGAGGAGGGCATGGGGGGCTGCACTCCTACGCTGGGCAGGAGCGGCCGCCCTCCCATTTGTCCGTGGGTGTGGAGGGCATTCACTGCCACAGCTCTGTGGTTGGGCAGTGCAGGTGCCCAGAGATGCCCCCACCTGCCACAGCCCCTCTCTCTGGACGCTGACCCTTACCGTTGGTGTAGGGGTTGGCCACCTTCTTGTTGGTCATGACACGGGCTGTGGCGTTGTTCACCTGTGGAGAGAGGGGCGTGGGCTCAGTGCCTGCAGGGTGAGGAGCTGGCGAGGCCGTGGTCTGGGGCCTGCTCGGCTGCGCTCGGCGCGTGTCGCTGCTGCTTTGGATGCCGGAGCAAAGGACACCGGGAGCACCGGAGACATGAGACAAGTCTCTGCCCACAGCCGCCCCACCGTATGCAGATCTGCCTGTGCCTCCAGCCAGTCCAGGCCTCCCTGCTTCAGCAACGAGTGTGGGTCAGGCTGGTGGCCGGTGCCCCAAGCGCTGTGGTGCCATGCTCAGGCCGAGCCCTGCCATGCTGCCCGTGAGCTCCTGTCTAGCTTTTTTGGACCATGTTTTCCTCATCCATGGTGCAGTGCTCTACCCTGCCAGGCTCTCTCTGCCCTCAGCACTGCTGGGGACATTGTGTCCCATTCCCTCTGCCATGTGCCACCCCGCTTCCCACCACTCGTTGGTCACCAGCGAGGAGCTGCCGACAAATGGGCAGAGTGTGATCCCTGTGCCAAGCTTGGCGTAATGAAAGCCTCCAGGGCCGGGCAGCTGCTGGCACTGCAGGTGCAGAGCCTCTAATGGATCCCCCCTCCCAGCGCGGGGCAGGTGGGGATGGCCGGCGGGGCAGAGCCCCAGAGCTCCCTGCAGAGCGTGGGGTGGCTGCACGGCACTGTGGGCATGGCGGTCTGCCAGACCCCTCTGTACCAGGCAGAACACAGCCCCAGCTGACACCCCAGCTCTCTGTGCACCCGGGAGGTTCCTGTGGGCCAGACACTCCTTGTGCCAAGCGACGACCTTTCCGGCAGCTGGCACACATGCTCCCGTGCCACATTCAGGGACACATGCACGCGCCGGGCACAGCTACCCTGGGGCACTCGGGACCCGGAGCTGACCCCAAGCGTCCCGTAGCCCAGGCGGGGGACACACACACGCAGGCATGGCACGGCACTAGCACACTTATCTGAGCACCTCAATCTTCCGGCCCTCTACGATGGTGCCATTCAGCTTCTCCCGTGCCCGGTCGGCATCTGTGCTAGTTTCAAAAGTTACAAACCCAAAACCCTGTGAGCAGAGGAGAAAAGGAGAAAGAAAGAGACAGAGAGAGACAGAGAGAGGTGTGGGGACAGAGAGAGAGAGGGGGTGAATCAGGAGAGCTGGCGCAGGAGGTGAGGCTGCCACAGTGCAGAGATGGAGAGCCCAGACTGGGGTCCCCGTGGGGGCTCAGGGGTCTCGGCTGAGGCCCCAGAATCGCCCATGAGCTGGGAGAAGAGTCTGGGAGAGGGGCACAGAAAGCGGGGAAGATACAACAGAGACATCCAGACACAGAGGGACACAAGCTGCCTGTGGGGGGGCAGAGCAAGCCCTCTCCTCCCTCTGGTGCTGGGCGCAGGGACCCGTATGACCCCCCCAGTCGGCGCAGGGGCTGCCCCGGGATGGGGCACTCCATGTTGGAGTCCCATGGGGCAGGAGAGGAGGGGAGAGTGGGTTACAGCACTGCTGGGCAACCCGGCTCCACTGACCCCTTCCCAGGGACGCAGACGGCCCTGGCCATGGGCATCACCCACCTTGGAGCCCCGCTCATTGAAAATGATCTCCACGTCCAGGATCTTCCCAAATTGCTGCAAGCAGAGAGAACAGAGGGGTGAGTGCCTGCAAAGCCCCCAGCCCTGCACCCAGAGCTGCTGGCATGGGGCTCTGTGCCAGGAATGGGCAGGGGGCTGCTTCAGGGGCCAGACCTGGGGACCCTCAGGGCCATGCAGGGGAAAGCCCTCATCCCTCCCATGGCTCCCACTCTGACAGGACCTGGGGAGTGTAATCCAAAATCTCATTAGCTGGCACTGCTCTGAGTCCTAATGAGGGCTGAGAAAGGCACAGTGAAGGGGAACAAGGGCTCTATGTCACTTCCCGCTCCACACAGAGGGACTGGGCAGGAGGGGCCCTTGGGAGGGGACAGTGCCAGGGTCCCAATGGTGCCTCGGGCAGCACTGAGCAGGGAGCAGGGACGTGCTGGTTGTTTGGGGCTGGACTCACCCCGAACATTTGCCGTAGGTCGGGGTCCCGGAATCGAAAGGGGATGTTGGAGACGTGTAACCTCTTGGGTTGCTGCTTGTCTGTGTTGTCTGAGGAGTGTAGCTGTTGGCTGTCTGTCTGTGCTGCCTCATCTGTCTGCTGCAGGAGGCACCGCTGCCATCAGCCCCTGGCCATGCCATGTCCCCAGCAGGACTCCAGGCTTGGGGAATGTCCCCCTGCCCTGCATTTGGCCCTGCCTCCCCCAGGGACACCCCGGAGCCTGTGGGTGTCCCTCCATCGTGGTGAGTTGGGGGGATGATGGTGGGGCCGTGGGAGTGCTCAGGGTGGGGGTGCAGACACCGTACTTGGGACCATGTGGAAGCACTGGAAAGTGCTGAGCTCAGCACCTTCCCGGTGCTGCATTCCAGCCCTGTAATTGCCACGCTCTTGTGGACCAGAGCCAAGCAAGAGGATTAGAAGTGATCAGAAAACATGGGGGGGCTGTGCGGGGGAGTGATGGCAGGGACACCCAGCCTGGTGCCCTGTGGGACTGTGGCCAGGCAGCACCACCGCCCCTGGACCCTTCTGGCAGCTCTGGCACTGCCCCAGATCCCCGCAGCACCACTGCCTCAGCACCCTCCCAGCTGCTCTGACACTGCCCTCAGCCCACCCATGGCCGCTGAGCCACTGCCTTACCGGTACCGTCTGTGTCCCTGCTATGGACTGTGTGCTGGCGTCGGTGCCCGGCTGGTCGGTGTGGCTCTGTGCTGGTGTGTAGAGGGTCATGGCGTGCTCCGGTACTGTGCTCTGCCCCGAGTAGTCCTGCGTGGGGTGGGGGTGTGGCGGAGCGTACTCTGCGGGGATCCCGTTCTGGGGGGGCGGTGGGTACTGGGCCGGGGGGTAGGGCTGAGCCATCGCGTCCGGCGGAGCCGTGGCGTCCTGGTTACCCTGCCAAGAGAGCGGCACCGTCCCCCTTAGCTGCTGGCATATCTGGGCTGCCACTTGCCCCGGGATGGGGTCCTGATCCCAGACCCCCCCATCCCACCACATCCCAGCCTTTGATGCCCCCCTCAAACCCTGAGCTGTCTCTGTACTGTGGTGGCTCTGGGGCCATGTTACCAGCAGCCAAACCCCATCCTCTCCCTCTCTGAGACCCTGCCTGCCCGGTGTACTGGGGCTTGGGTAGGAGGATGGAGGCCTCCCCTAGGGTTTAACTCATGAAGCTAGCATATCCTTCTCCTTGGGGAGGGAGACCAGGACAGCCCCTGTTTTGGAGCCCAACACAGGGCAAAGCAGAGCCTGCCCAGCAGCATCGTGCCGGCAGCTGCACAGCATCGGCACCAGCAGGGCAGCCTGGGAGGGGCATCAGGGAGGGATGCTGATGGCCCCTTGGCAAACACCAGACACGGATCAATTAACTGCTAAATATTTGATGAGGCCCTTTGCTCTAACGCAGCCGGCCTGGCCGCCTCGGTCAAACGGGGTGAACTGCACCCATGCTAAGGGCCGAGGGCTGCTGGAGTTTGAGTGGGGCTGGGGGTGAAGTGTGGGGCTGCCAGGCTGCACCTCACCTGCACGCCCACCCATGCACCCATTGTTCATCTTCACAGCCCAGCATGCACCCGTGGCCTCTCCCACCTCGCACTGGCATGTGCTGCACCTGCGGCCGGCACAGCTGCCCACCGCGACACCCAGCTGCAGCCCCACCAGCAGTGCCAGGGCGACGTCGGGCACTGCCCACAGCCCCTCAGATGCTTTACAACGCGCCGTGGCAGCCTCTTGCCCGTGAAATCCACCTGTGGCTCAGCCCATGGAGATGAGCTCCTTAATTGTGTGTGTCGCCAATTTATGTTGCAGGGGGACGGTGGGGGTGGCAGGCGGGACACGCTGGCAGCCGCCATCCCCAGCCCGCGGGGCCGTCGCGCCTGCGAGGGTGGCAGCAGAGCTGCACCGGGGACACATGGAAACCCAGCGGGAATAGCCCCGCTGCAGATCTGCAAGTCATCGGCAGCACCGGCAGCGCCTGCCCGCGCTGACTCAGCTGCTCGGGGACGCGCCAGCCTGAAGCACCTGCCAGCGTGGGCCGGGGCTGTCACGCTGCAGGAGCCGAGCCCATCGCCGGCGCTGCCCCGGGACAGGCAGCCGGGAACTGCCCACACTGCTCCTGCCCACCCTGCAGGAGCTAATCCCACCTGGCAGGCTGGAGGGCTCCATCCCGACCTCGGCTGGGTCTCAGCACCCAACTCTTCTCCAGGGAGTGGACAGACACCAACAGTCACAGCGGTCACACTCCCAGTGTCTGTCCCTCCCTGCCTGAATGCCAACATCCCTCCTGCCTGCTCTGCACTGGACACATCCTTGCTGTCACTACAGCCAGGATCAGCCAACACCACGCGGGGACTGGGATGTCAGCGGGTGGGCGGACACAGATGGGATGCAAAGACTGTCCCTACCTGCCTAGGTCTTGGGTCCTGCTGGCCTCTTGTCAGCCTGTCCCAACAGCCACGTTCGTATCAGTTATTAATTAGGGCTGTCGCAGTGCCTGTCAGCCCGGGTATTATTTCATCCAGGGACCATTAAGTTCCCCTAGTTGCTGCTCATGGGGCTGGGGCTGCGGGTGCTGCAGAGACACAGATCCGTGGCTACCAGCACCTCCCATCTGCTCCCAATGCCTGGCCACCCCCACTGGGGACAGAGCTGCTTGACTGGGGCTGCTGCAGGTGAAGGTCCTGCAGGGAGGGAGATTCTGAAGGGTTCGGCTGTGTGATCCCTGTGGACATCATGGGGCAACAGCCGCTGCTCAGTTCCACACCCCATGCTGCCCACACCACTGGAACAGTGGGCAGCCCCAAGCAGTGAGGGTCCCTCTGTTCCTCCCAGGAGGCTGCTGGAGCTGTTTCTGGGATATGTCCCTGCACTGAGCACCCAGGGGGCCCTTGGGGACTCACCTCTGCAGTCCAGGAGAGGCACCCTGGGTGCTCCCAGCTTGGGGTGTCTGGACATGCGGAGAGCCTGTGGTGCAGTGCTGGCCAGTGGGTGCCAGGGACAGGGGCTCTGACAGACATCCCTCGCTCCCGCTGCACCTGTCCCTCCTGGGGTGCAGGTGTGCTCCCGCAAGCAACACTTGCAGTAAGAGAAATTCTGATCCTTAAAGCCCTTGACCTCGTTTAAAATGAGACAGATCAGTGCAGTGCCTGAGCCTGAAGCAAAGCTGGCATCATTTACCATGGCACAGGGGGCACGAGCAGCACCTCCGCTGCCCACCTGCTTGGGCAGGTACCTCAGGACTGTGGAACAACACTGCTGAAACATCACGGCCCCGGGATGGCAGCAAAGAGGCTGGGACAGGGAGCCGAAGTTCCCCTGCCTGGTTTCCCCTGTGCAGCAACCCTTTATAGTGTCCTCTGCCCAGTGTCCCCTGACTGGTGTTCCCTCTGCAGTGTCCCCACCCCTGCCCATGGCTTGGTGTCGAACTACCAGCCCTGTGCAGTGGCTGCCACAGCAGGCAAGGGGTAGATATCATCTTTAGCTGATTAAATGTCCCTCATTAACGAGTTTCTTTAATTAATGAAGTTTTTTTGTTTGCTCCACTTGCTTTCTACCCCCACACTCTGCCTCCTCAGCACAATCCAGGCCATTTCCTTTCAAGTCATTTAGCGCGTGGGGCCGGTTCCTGCCGACACCGCATTTTGGTGATTGTGCCTGTCAGCTCAGGGCTGACGACGCCGTTTCCCACATTTGCTCCTTTTTAAGAAAATAACGTGCTAGGAGCCCCCAGACGCAGAGGACGGGTCAGAGCAATCAGCTGAGCGCAGAGCCCTGCGCTAACGGTGGGGCACCCGTTGGCCACAAGCACCCTGCAATGGGCCACCAAACCTGGCCCATGCCCGGCGCCTTGCCAGCACAATGTGACGGTGCCACACGTGAGTGCCTGGGGTTATAAGCTGCCCACCAGCACCCCATCCCCTGCTGCCACCGCAGAGACGTGCCCAGTTTCCTCCAAAGCCTTGTGGCCATCCTGCTGCCTCGGCCTGGCCCCAGTCCCATCTCCAGCCCAGGGCAACTCCCACCAGCCAGCTCCGCCCGTGGCTGTGCCCTTCCTGCACTTTGCAGTGTTGGTGGGGCAGAGGTGGCACAGCACAGCACACCACTGCCTGGTCACGGCCTGGCACTGCCCAATCATGGCATGGCACTGCCCAGTCACAGCTGACCCTGCTTGGTCATTGCACCACTTGGTCATGGCACATGTGCAGCTGGGCTTGAAGCTGCATGTGGAGCCCTGGAGCAGCGGAAGAGGGGACACAGTCCGGTCACTACACACCTCCCCACCCTGACAGCAGTCTCCACTGCCGGCGGCTGTCCTGCTCCTCCCGCTGGGAACCAGACACCTGCTGCAAGGGGGAAGGAGGGGCCCACAGCACCACAGCATCCACAGAACCCCCACAGGTGCTCCTACAAGCTGTGGAGCCTCAGTAGGCATGGGCAGGCAGGGCAGGCAGGAAGTGCAGGCAGGGCAGGGCAGACAGAAAGCATGTTGCTGTGACCAGGAACAGCTCCTGCTTGCTCACTGATGCCACCTCCTTGCCACATCATGAGGGAGCCTGAGGACACTGCTGGGCACAGGGAAGGGTGTTGAGCAATTCCCAATGTCTCCTGTGGGGGACCCGCTGTGCCCACCAGCAGGACACGGAGTGAGCAGCAGCCAGGCAGACTGATGGGACCATCTGCCCTTATGCCCACTGCTCCACAGCACTGCCATGCTGTGCTGAGCAGCAGAGATGGGCTCAAGAAATGCCCCAGTGGAAGCAGAAGGGTCCTGGCATGGCCCAAGGTACTCCCCAGGCGTCACTGTGCCCGGCACGACTCATCTGCGTGACACAACGCTCCCCTTCGATCCGGCAGCTCGCTCATGCTAATGACTGTCAACATGGAACAGAGGCCATGAAGGGGAAGAAAATTACTCCCTGAAAAGGAATTGACTGATCCCTGTCATTTCTCACAAAACCACTGACCTGTGAATATTTCATTACCCCAAATGCTGTGCCATCCATACAAAGCAGTGCCCGGCCCCGTGCAGGCACTGGCCGCAGCTCCTGGCTGTGGGGCAGTGGGGTTGGGGTGCTCACTGTGGGGGCAGCCCTGCCCCCAGGAGGGACGAGCCCTGCCCAACACAGGGATGACGGGAGATGGCGGCAGGTCACTTATGCCCAAAGTGGGGCCACGGCGACGCCAGAGAGAGCTGGGGGCCATGACGGGGATGGACCCTTGGGAAGAAGCAGTGAAGGAGTGGGGAGCTGCGTGGACCAGAGGCAGCAGCTGCCGCACTGAATGTCTTCATCACCAAGGCACAGGGAGGAGTAAGAGGTTGGTAATGGCATCTGCCAGTGATGCTCCAGTGGGAAAGGAGAGCTCCAGCGAGCAGCAGGGCTGGAGAGGCCAGGCAGGACCCGAGAGGGAGGAGGAGGAGGAGCAGTGGGGAGAAGCAGGGCAGCCTGCTGGCATGGGGAACATTATTTTCCTGGGCTGCCACACACTGTCCCAGCACTTTCCACCCCTCCTTCCCTGCTCTTGCCCTCGGCTGCCCTGAGGCCCTGCTAACAGAGCCAGGACTGGACACTGCTGCCGGGGGAGGACGGGTGCAGCGGTGGCGGCCATGTGACACCCAGCAGGGGGGACGTGAGGAGAAGCTGGCCCGGGCACACACCTGCACATGCGTCCCTGTCACCTCCGGCACGGGGCAGAAGGGGCCACAGTCCGGCCCCAGCTCCTGGCTCTGCCAGCTGGAAACTTCGGAGCTGAGGCTGCATGAAATATTCATGAAGTAAATGGTGCAATTTCATCTGCATTCAGCCAACTTCATGTATATTTCAGAGTATTATGAAATGATAATGTTGTGTAACCGAGGCGAGACGGGGGTGCCTGGGGGGGCTCCCGGCCACCCCCGCCTGCACGGCCGACAGCTCCCAGCTTGCCATGTACCTGTGCCGCTGCACCGGGAGGGAGCGGCGGCTGCATCACCGCCGGAGACACGGCAGGATCAGGCACAGCTGCGGGAGGAACAGAGCTTCGGGATGCACAGTACTCTGCTCCCTCCTGAACAGGGCCCAGCATCGCCAGAGGGGCCTGGGCTCACCTGCAGCAGCCCTCGGCATCACTGGCAGTACAGGTGGAGTCCCTGGCGTAGCTCTTCCTCCACACACACCGTGGCCACTCACACCTGGCGTATGCAGTGTTGGCTGGGATTTCCAGCAGTGTTTGGTTCCTAATGGACACCAAAAGTTTGGGACAGGTGGCACATGACGTACAAGCTAGTCTGCAGAGTGCAGGAATGTGCAGGAGTGGACCTGAGTCCTTGGCAGTGTACGCCCGAGCTACGTGTTCCTTTGGAGCCCTGCAGGCATTAGAGTTGGATGTGGGTGCCCATACAATGCTCTGCTGCTCTGGGACAGCTGCTGTGTTCCCCCTGCTGGAAAGGGTTGGAGCTCTAGAACCCCTGTGTGGAGCTGCCAGAGCCCAGCTGCATCCAGACAGCTCCAGACACTGCGAGCACTGGGATGAATGGCCATGTCCACCGGACTCGTGACTTCCCACAAGCCCCATGGCAGCTCCACCACCATTGCCACATTCAGCCCCACAGTTCACAGGGCTCCAGGAGCCCAGCTGAACCCTGGTCCTGCTCCTGCGGAGCCTGGCACACCCCACAGCCCACCCACGGGCCCCGACACTGTCACACCATTGTCGCTGTGCTGGGGCTCTGGCACAGCTGCATGTGGCACTTGCTTGCCTGGCCAGTGTGGGCACTCGGGGCACCACGGACCCATGTGTGTGCCCGGACAGAGCTTGCACACAGCCCTCTCTAATAGGCAGCCAGGAGCATAATTTTTCCTCTAATTACATATTCAGCACTTCTGAGAAAATGAGATTTTGGTAATTCAATTGGACTGAGAAGCAGTGCTATAATAAAATGAAATTTGTAACAATCGCGCAGTTAAATTAGTTAAATGGAGAGGAAGGAGCTGTGGAAAATTGACCCCTCGATCTCCTAAAGACTAATCAGACATTTGAACCGGGTTGTGCTAACAAAGCCCCTGGGGTGTGCGGCACAGAGCGAGGGGAAACCAGAGATGCCGCAAGGGAAGAGCTGGAAAACAGCCGGGACCTCGTGGTGCCGCAGAGGGGACGCCCCTGCTCCGGTGCTGGGGTGGGATGGGATGGGTTTGGCAGGGAGTGTGCCAGGTGTGATGCTGGAGCCATGCCTTCTGTGGCACTGGCCATCACCAGGGCCTGGCCACCAGGTCCTGGCAATGGCCGATGCCATGGAGGCCACTGTCCCCACCGGCTCCCGGACACACAGGCCACATTCTTGCTGGGTGCACAGAGGGTGGCGAAGGGTCCCCTTCTGCCAGTGGGGACAGCAGGGACATGGGCACACATGCCTGGCAGTGGGAGCAGCCCTGGGCGGGGACAGCCACCACAGGACACCTGGACAGGGATGGTACAGCGTGCCGGGCTGGTGGGGAGAGAGGCATCCCACGGGCTGGAGGGGTTCTGCGGCAGGTACAATGTAATTAGCCTCAATATTTATCTTGTTGTTCGTCTTTTCTATTTTTTCTTGTAAAAGAAAAGGAGAAAAAGACGAGTTTCTCATTTGCAAGTTAATTAGTCTAATTACCTCTAATTAAGAGCTCCCCACACAATGCAGATCACAAATAAGCTGCCACTGTCGCCTGCTCCCACTCTTCTCTCCCCAGTTTTGATTTTTCACAGGAGCTGTTTGAAGGCTGTGGCCGGTGCCGCAGTGGAGAGATGCCAAGTGGATGCAGCCAGGGATGGGGGGGACAGATGTGGGATCCAACAGTCTGGGACTGCTCGGCTCCATGGCCAGTGGCTCCAGGCATGCACAGGGATAGTCCCACTGCTGCTTCCCTTGGGGACCCAGGCGCAGAGTCAGGGCTCAGCTCATCCCAGGGAACTCCAGCCTGGAGCCAGGGCTCAGCTCATCCCACCGTCTCTGACCCTGCACCACAGGACCCACGTGTCCTTCCCCTGGAAGCTCCTGGTCACACCAGGGGCTTTGCCTGCACCCCCTGACCGGCCCTGCTGCCAAAGGACGAGCTGGTACAGCCAGAACCTGTGTGTCCTGCTGGGCACCTGGAGAGGGGATGCAGCAGGGCTCAGACCCCGAGGCTTGAGCTCTGTCCCCACCAGCACAACATGCCCCAGCCACGACCCACCCAGCCCGGGTGAAAAGACAGGGACATATGCTGGAAAACATGGTCCCCAACAGGCTCTGCAGGTGCTGACCCCGACGGGTCCCCAGCTGCCCCCTTCCCCAGCAGCACTGGCCTGCACCGGCCAAGACCAGAGCTGGCTGGATGCTCAGGAAGGTACCAGGGGCGGAAAGTGAGAACCCAGGTGTGGGACACTGATGGGGCACAGCAGGGCTTGTATGGGATTTGAGAACCACACCCGGCCCCTGGCAGGCAGAGCCCACAGCACTGTGGCAGCCACCACACACCCTGTCACCTGCTGGGACGCTCCAGGGAGTGAGGGGCGACACCTGCTCCTGCCTGGCTGCTGGAATGCCAAGGGAGGTGGCGCAGGTTAAAGCCCTGTCAAGGCTGCCCAGGGGAAGGGGAGGGGTGAACCCTGTGGCAGCCCACAGCTCCCAGCCCACAGCTCCCAGCCCACAGCTCCCAGTCCACGGCTCCCAGCCCACTCAATGGTACTGGCACATCACTGGGCCAGTAGCCACGGCATGGCCAGGACTGCAGAGCCCTTGGCCACATGCTGCCAGGCTCACACCAGCACCGAGAAGATCTAGCTCCTTGCTTGGATATTTAGTTCCCTCTTGTGCCCAGGCACCTTTCCCAGCCTTCCCAACACTGGCACTTCCCCAGGGCTCCCCACACCTTCCTGCCAGAACCAGTTGCACCAACGGGACCAATGCCCTCCCTGGAGGGGCTGCAGTGCCCCTTGGTGCTCCCGGCCCCTCCATGGAAGCCCATTATTGCACGGACACGGTGCCCCCACACACAGGAGTCCCCACCCCTGTGGGGAGAGCAGATGGGCAGCCAAGTGACCCTCAAGCTCCCAGAGGTGTCCAGGGTGCCCAGCTGCCGTGCCCAGCATCCCACCCAGCCCTGGCTGCAGACCTTGGAACCGCCCTGGTTTGGGGGCTGCACAGGAAAATTGTGTTTCAAAAGCATTTTTCTATTTGGATGTTGGTCCCTGAGTGGGGGCAGCCCCAGGGCTGGGGGTGGTGGAGCTGGTGGGGGTGGCCTGCGCCCGCTCTCCTAATTAGCCTTTCTTTGTTAACACCCCCCCCAACTGCCTGTGATGCTTTAAAGAATGACAGATACTAAATCTAATTTAATCTACTCATTCACCCATCACTATAGCACAAAAATAGGAATATACCTATAAAAAGAGCACTGCCAGGCAGTGTGGGCCAAAATCACAGCTATTGTGGGAAAAGTAGCTTTGCAAAGCTAAAATTAATGTCAGTGTTTTCAATATTAAAAAAAAATAAACCAGAAAACACGTTTTTGGGGCTTTAAGGCCAGTCCTCACCAAGCAGGGCAGCTGCCACAGCATGGCCTCAGCTGGGAGCTGCCGTGCCAGGTCTCGCATCCGTGCGAAGAACGAGCAGGGGGAGAAATCTGGTTTGAAATGAACCCGCTGCTGCAACACGCGACAACACTGCTCGGAATAGACCTGCTCCCTAAAAATATAACATGCTAAACTTGGCAGCAGCCCTTTTGGAAAGGAATTTTCCAAGCAGGATTTGCAGAGGCTGTTTCCCGGCGGGCCGGGCGCTGCTCAGCCAAGTCTCCTGTGCCATGGTGTGACTGTGGGCACTGGGATGTTCCCGGAGAGCAGCATCTCAGGGGCAGCACTGCAGCAGTTCAGCACTCCTTACATCAACCTGTGCTGGGGCCAGACCTGCACGTGCATCACTGCTGGGGCTGTGCTGGGGTCGAGCACGGATGCCGAGCCTTGGAGCCTGGGTCTGTTTCGGGTCAGCACCGAGCCTTGTCCTGCAGCCATCACCTGGCTCACTCACAATGACAGCAGAGATGCATTTGAAGCAGCAACTGATTTCTCTGTTAATGAAACAAAGCCACCAAAGTATCCCTCCACACCTAGACCGTCACTGAGAGAGAGCCAGATGTCCCTGCCAAGTCCCACTGAAGGATGCAGTGTTCCCACTGGCCCAGGCTGCTCCACCGTGGGCACGCGCCCACCCTCCTGCGGCCCCTGCCCTCCCCGAGCCCCGCTCTTGGAGCACAGCAGTGCCAGGGGAAGCTCCTGGGCACGGTGTGGCTGCAGCACTCAGAATGCCACAGACCACGGTTCCTGGGGCTGGGCCAGGGCAGTCACGTGGAGGGAGTGGAGCAGAGTGAGCTGTGAGGCACCTACAGCACCTGGAAGAGTCTTGGCACTGCGGAGCCCTCCCTGGTGCTGGGAGAACTGAAGTTTTGCTGAGAACTTAATTTCTTGGTCATTCCTTCAAATCCCAATCCAGTTGAAAGCGCTGGGGCTGGGAGCTACCAAACATGAGCAGCATCCTTGGGAACCAATCCAGCCCATGCCACAAGCTCCTGGCAGACAGAGCACTGTCCGAAGGGGATGAAGGCAGTTACTGCGTGCAGACCCTGGGGTCCTCCAGCTCTTGACCCACTGGCCAGCCCAGCAGACTCACTCCTGGCCACGGGCTCAGGCACAGTCACGGTATGTGTCCACCCCAGGTGCCTCCCTGAAAACTCCCATACCTGGACAGGGATCTGTAACCCAGAAGGTCAAAACAAAGTGTTCCCCCAGACCCCACAGCACAACCAGCTCAGGGAGAGAGCCGACTGAACCCCCTCAGGTGTCCCTGCTACACAGAGGTGAGCCGAAACAGGTGGCCAGAGCCAGCTCTGTGGTGGGCACGTGCCCATGGGCAGCGGCAGCATCACTCTCTGCCTGCTCCTACAGTGCAAGTGACTCAGGTGGACATGTCTAAAATCCAGAGCAAATTCAGGGCTAAAGCAGATGCCAGGAATGCCGGTGCTCATCCGGGCAGGACGTGGCTCCCAGCGGCAGCGCGTGCCCCCTGCCCCTGCCCCACGTGATGGCCTCCAGTGACATCCCTTCCCTGATGCCTCATTGTGACATGCACTGGGAACATCCGTCCCCAAGTGCTGGGTGCAGAACCCCAGCAGGGGACAAACCCCAGGAAAAAGACAGAGATTTACACCTCCATCGTGCTCATCAGCTGCGTGAAAATCCAGCTCCAAATCCTGTAATAAAAGCCTCCTCCTGGCTTGCAAGTCCGGAGCTGCTGCCAAGGAGCAGGAGGCTTCTGGGAGAGCAGGGAGGAAGAGATGCAGAACACAACGGTCAAATCAAACCAGGCAGGGTGATGGGGGAACTGGGAGTTGCCGGGTGCAGAGCCGCGCATCTGGGAAAGCCGCTGCTTCCCAGGAACTCCCAGCTCCACTCTGCCCAGCCCTGTGGGCACCTGAAGCACCCGTCTACCCACCATGCCGTCACCCTGTTGCTGCCAGACGCAGGCCAATCCAGGCTGGAGTGCTCTGCAGGGCAAGAGAGCAGCACAGCTGAGCCCCTCATGTGGCCAGGGATGAAGGGACTCCAGCTGGAGTGGGACATCTCCCACACTGCAAGAGAGGCTCCGGGCCCTGTACTGGCTGCCACTCCAAAGCACTCACGTGCTCCCTTCATAGGGACAGAAACCATCCCCTGGACAGGTGGGGGTTCAGGGACAGTTTTTGCTCAGTATCCAACGTGCAGCAGCCACAGGGACCTCAGTGCGGCCTGAGGAAACCAAGACCGAAATCCAGCGCAGCCCTGGCTCTCCCTGGGCTCTGCCCGCAGGAGGGTGCAATAAATCACACGCCCGCCTCGGCAGCCCCTGCCGCAGCCCCCGCGCGCCCCACGCTTTGTAACCAGCACCGGCTTCGCCAGCCCCACTGCCCGCGTGCTGCGGAGACCGACCCTGCCATCCCCACCACAACTGGCGACGCTCTGGCCACGACCCCACTCGGACGCTGGCCACAGGCATCCCGAGGGACCAAACGCTCCTCAGCCCTTCACGCTGGGGTGGAAGGGTTGGCACCTGCGTGCCTGTCCTCGCCGCTGGGTGAACCATGCTGGCCATGCCAAGTGCAGGGAGGATGCCATGAATTTTTAAACTCCTGAAAGCACAAATGGATTGGTTTGCCTGGCTGGGAGACGGGATTTCCGACGCAGCAAAGAGGCATTTGAAGAAGATGTTGCCTCTCCCAAGCTGCGCTTCCCCCGGGATGATGGGCCCGGAAATCTGGCGCTCGGGGTCCAGTGCAGGAATCAGGGCAGCCCTGTGGGACAGCAACACCCTGGCCAGGGTGAAGGACCAAACTGATGGCCCCATCACCCTCCGTCCGGGCTGCCCAAGCCCGGCGCTCGCCACATCCCCCCAGTCCCTCTGCAGCACCTTCCTGTGACAGCGAGACCAACCCACGCACGCCCGGCCTGGCTGTGGACACGCGCGATGTGAGCACACACACGCATACGTGCACACACGTGTGCATACGCGAGCTCATCACCTTCCCTTCGCTCTGGAGGCTGCTCAGGCCACGCAGGAGCCTCGTTCCTTTATCCAAGCATCCATCATCGCCAAGCAGCAGCAGCGCCGAGGCGGGGAAGCGCTGGACCCGCGCCGGCTGCTCTGCCTGCCGCACTGCCCGCGCCTCAGCCGCGCTCCAGCCCTGGCCGTGCTCCCGCCACCTCGGCGGGGAAACCAGAGAAAACCCCAAAAGCTGCAGCTGAGGATATGAGCCGCCACCACAGCACGATTCCCAGTGCCGTGGGGCTGGAGTGGGGAGGCTGGCAGGAAGCTGTAAAGCTCTCACCCTCTGCCGAGAGGGAGCCAGCCAGAAACACGTGTGAACCGGAAAGCAAAAAAATCCCCCGGAGAGGGTGGCTTACCTGTTGGAGGTAGAGGAAGGCTGGAGGACAGGGGAGAGAGTGAGGAAGCATGCCTGAGTTGGAGACAAGGAGGCAGCCCGAGTTAGCCATGGAGCACAGCATGTGTCGACAGGTAGCCGTGGAGCTGTTCGCGGGTCCGTCCTCTTCCGCACACTGCTATCCACCGCTATCCTCGTCTTCCCGGCTGGCCCCTCGGGCTCTCCCCTCCTCGCCGTCCCTCCCGACCCCTCGGCGCTAGTTAGGAGGGTTCATCTGCGGCAGGCCGGCCGCGCCGCCGCCGGAGCAGCGCTCGGCTCTTCACTTCGGGGCCATTAGACACTGGCACTGAGCGCACGGTCTGCAAAGGGTGTGCGTGAGCCAGAGCGGAGCGGGAGAGAAAGGAAGGGGAGGAGGAAGGAGAGAGGGCTCGGGAGCGAAATAAAAGGGGTGGGAGTTGGAGGAGGAGGGGGAGTCCCCTGTGCATTCAGACATCAAACAGAGCTCTGTATAAAATGAAGAGAATCCGTAATGACATGAGAACAGCTGATCCCGCACTTAACCCCTCCGCCGCCGCCGCTTGCAGATGGCTTCCCCGCCGCCCTCGCCGCCCCGGCCACACGCTGGGGAAACAGCCGGGCAGGATGGGGCCGGGCGGGCAGAGCCGTCTCCCTTCCCGATGCTGTCTCCCAGGGGAAGAAGGGTCTTACCGGGAGTTCAGGTGGTGCAACACGGGTGCCGCGGGAAGTCGTGCCGAGCAGCCGGCAATTCCAGCCGCGCAGCCCCCGCGATGGCAGGGCTGCCGCGGGACTCCCCCGTGCACACACCGCCGGACACGTGCACACGCGCCACGCTCTCCGTGGGAGCCGCCGCGGCGCTGGAGCCATGCAGCAGCCCCAGCTCCGCCTCCCCGGGAGCCACCGGCCCGCTCCCGCCTGCAGCCACGCACGGCCCCGGAGCCACGCGCCGCCACGGGCCTGCGCCACCGCGGGCAGGGCCGGCAGCCCGCAGCATTCCCTGCCGGAGGAGCTGCGGCCGCAGACTCACCGCTGCCTGCATGCCTCGAGCACCACTCAACCCTGCCCAGGCGTGGGAGCCCCAGGCAGGACCGTGTGAGCCCCGCACCCGCCTGCCAGTGCCCCAGGCGTGGAGGGCTGCAGGGACCCCTGCACTTTGGGGTGATATGAGGGGCCCTGCTCGCTGGCGCTGCCTTCCCTGCGGTCCCCAGAGTGATGGGGAGGGACCTCCTGACCCAAGAACTGCCCGCCGGCGAGCAGGGCATCAGGCCCGGCAGAGCTCAAGAGGTGTTTTGGCCTTTCTGAGGGGCCTGCGGTGCTGCCAGCAGCCCTGACGCATCCACACCACACACACCGCTGTCACAGCTGCCATGGCAATAGCCTACGTGCCAGTGCCCGCGAGGGACAGCCGGCGTGGGCGCACACGTGTGCTCGCTCGGGTCCTGGTCCCACCTCGCGCATCTACCTGTCACGGCCCCGCCGCAGCCCCAGCACTGCCACGGGGGTGCCTCCCTGGTGCCCCACACCTCGGCCTTGCATCATGCCCGGCTCCGGAGCCGCGGCAGCGCAGAGGCCGCCAGGATGGCGTTGTGCTGGGGCATGTGGGAAACGAAACCTGGGCTCGGCTCAGTTTCCATCTTGGCCAAATGTGATGCACAAAGGCAGGGCTGTGCCAGCAGCTGCTGATGCTCCGTCTCTGCCGGAGCCTCCAGCACACGACCAGCCGTTTGGAACTGGGATTTTCCACAATATCCCCAGGCAGAGCGACATGCTGCAGTGTCCTGGTACACTCACAGCACTTCCTGCTTCTGCTGCAGATGCTCCAGTGCAGCAGCGCATGGCATGGCCAGCCTGGAGCCACAGGGAAAACCTGCTGGAAACAGCACTGGAAGAGCCATCCTAAGGAAGTGGTGTCTGGGGCCAAGGGGGTGCCAGCCCCTCCCGTGAGGTCCTGTGACTGGGGGGGATCATGCTCCAAAGGGACCGCAAGGTGCCAAACTGGGGAGGAGACACCAGGCCAGGGGGACTGTTTGTCACCACCACCACCTTGTGGTACCGGGCGCTGAACGGGTCTAGCAGTGACATCTGCTGCCAACAGCATCCCTGGGCACTGCTTCCTGTGGGTGTCCCATCACAGCACTGCCCCTCCAGCTCCAAGGACCACGACAGATGCAGTGGCCTCTCTGGCACACCACAGTGCTCAGACCCCACGCTCCTGCTCATGTCCACCTTCCCTTCCCAGGGACCCCCATGCCCCCAGTGCCATGCTCTCCTGTGTGCTCCAGCACCCGGAGCAGGGTGTGGGACAGCTCTGTAAGGGACAAGTGCATCCTCCACAGGCCCTCGGGCAGTTGAGGGGAGAGGGGCTCCCCCAAGCACCTGCAGCACTCGAGCACTCCACAGAGCCTGGTGCAGAGCAAGGGACACACCGAGCAAGCCAACAGGCAGCTCTGAAGGCCCTGGACCGGTCTGGCACCACCGTGGCTCCTGGAGGTGACAAGGGCAGGGCACTGCTTGGCACACTGGCCTTGCGATGCCCAACTAAGCAAACCACGTGAGCTAGGAGCTGGCTCCAGGATGAGGTAATCGCCCATTCTCCCCCCGCGTCGGAGCCTGGCTCCGGCCAGGGTGACTCAAAGGCATTCCTGGCCGGTGGCAGCACCACAAGCACTGGCACTGCCCTGAGCCAGCAGCGAAATGGGCACAGCTCTGGGAGCTGAGGAGTGTTGGATTCTCCTCTCTCCCTCCTCCAGCCATCGGCAACCCTTGCCTGGCTGCAGAGATGCCCCTCAGAAGTGGGGAGCCCAGGGGACACCTCCTGGCCAGGGCAACACCTGGTCAGCTCCAGTGGGGAACACCTTGCTGGCCACCACTGGCTGGTTTCTCTCATCCTGCTTCTCCCAGTGACACTGTGCCACAGCCCCAGCCAACAGCACTGGTGGTGGCACCAGGGCTGTGCCCAGCCCCGCAGAGCTGCAGCCTCGGAGGAGCACCTCCAAAACTGAAGTCTTCTGGAATGAAAGTTTATTTATCTGTTTAATTAAGATGTGTTCACCAGGCACACAGACCCTGTTCCATCTGTCTCACTTACAGCCGTGTCCCAGTAAAATTAAACCTAATAAATATCAGCAGAGGGAAAGCAAAGGGCACTTGCGAGATATATGATCAAAGGCAGAAGTTGCACAGGGCTGCAGTTCTCAGCACATCTCTCTCTGCCCTTCGGGGCTGGGCTGGCGCTGCACTCCAGAGCGCAGGATGGGACTGCCTTTCTTTCAAATCAGCACAATTTCCAGTTTTTTATTTATTTTAAATGAACCCTTGAGGGGTCCTCGGTTTTGTCTTCTGGAAGAGGGAGAACAACATGGCACAGGGACAGGAGTGGTCTTGGCCACTGTTCCGGTGCCGGAGCTCAGAGGCAGAGCCTGCACTGGGAGCACTCGTGGGCATGCACCCCCCAAACCACTGAGGGAACTTGCCAGGGACAGCGCGGCACATCCGGCTGCTCCAGGCACCCGGGATGTACCGGCCGTGCAGTCGGGAGCTCTTGGGAGGGGCCCAAGGCAGCCAGTGCGGTGCTGTCAGCTCCTGAGGAATGCCAGGAAAGCTCAGTTCTCCTCCAGGGCACACTCCACCATTTGGAAACTTTATCTGCCAGGAACAAGGCCTGGAGCCCTGGGCCCCCAGCCCCCCGAGCGTGCGGTGTCACGCAGGTGGCAGCGCGGCACGGCTGCGGCACATCCTGGTGCCGAGGGTCCCGTGCATGCTGCACCAAGCCCTGAGCACACGTCAGAGCTGCTGCCCACCCTGGGCTGTCCCAACTCCACGTCCAGATCCTGACCCACAGGATGCAATAGGAAATCCAGCCCCTGGCACTGCGGTCCTTACTGGGACAGCAGAGGGATGACGCGGTGCCCAAGGACCTGCTGTGGGGACAGTGCACAGCCATGGGTGGGCTGGATGAACCAGGGGCTGCCGGTGTCTGGTGTTTAACTGGATCCCGTGGTCCCTGCAGCTCCCACAGGGCAAAGCTGGATGCTGATGCTCGGGAGAGCTGCCAAGAAGGACTGCAGATCAGGTGAGACACAACTGCCGCCATGGGGGCCAGCAAGGCCGGACCAGCAAGGTCAGGTGCTCCAGCCTCCCCGGGCTCACCCTGCAAGTGCAGTGCTGGCAACATGGCAGCACCCAGGGAGAGCGGTACCAACCTAATCCTCTCCTCTCATCCACTCCAAAATGCCCCCAAGCCGTGGCACTCATTAATTAAGAGCTCATTAGTAGTTAGTCATAGACATCAAGTGATTACGTGAAGGCACTGACAGATCTGAGCTGCCATGTGGCAAGGGTAAGGTCCCATGTCCTCAATGCCTCGGCCACAGGGATGGCCCCAGCATGGGGCACAGACCAGGACAGTGAGAAGGGACTGGCAAGCCTCCTTGGCACCCTGTTAAAACTTCTGTCTTTCCCTTCTCCTTCCTCCTCCACCAGCAGCTCTCAGGCATCACTGGAGACCCTGCCTGCTCTGAATTCCCAAAGATGGACCACCCAGGTATGACCTCACCAGGTGAGGAGAGACTGTGACCAAGCCACAGCCAGTATCTGAGACAGCAGCTCAGAGGGAGGGGAGTGGAAATGCAGGGAAAGAACATGGAAGCCTAATGGGATCCAGGGAAAAACCTGGCCCTGGCCACTGTCGGGGGGACAGGACGAGGCCTTCAACCTCTGGCCAGAGCTGCCAGTACCATGCAGAGCAGGAGAGGGTCTGGGCTGGCACACGGGGATGGCCAGTGGCCCCCCATGCCACCCCTCCCTCCTCTGCCCTTGAGGCACATGGGCAGGTACAGGACCCTCGGTGCTCTCCACAAAACAGCACCTGCTTGCAGCCATCCCGTGTGCCCCATCACCCAGCAGGAACAACGGGTGCACAGGGGCCTCCAGCAGCCGGTCCCATCCACGCTCTGGCTCCCGCGGGACACGTGGCAGCTCCCACAGGGACAGTTCACGCCCCTGGCTGGGCAGGCTGAGCCAGAGCCCGTCACTGTGCCTGGCTCCTCGCCTCCGCCTGCACAGCCCTTCCTGAAGCCCTTTCACTTGACAAAATATTTACATGAAATGGCAATTAGGCTCCCTGGATTTAATGAGAATTAACCCACAGCAATAGCAGCATGGCAGAGCAGCTGCTGCCGAGCACCTCGGGCTCAGGGGCTGGGCAGGCAGTGCCAGGGGGCCGTGGCAGGGGAAGTGGCTGCACCAGGCTCGCAGGGTCACCAGGGCCAGGACCACCACCACCAGCACTGGGCCAGAGCCACTGCCAAGGCCAAGGCCAGAGCCACCACCAGGGCCAGGGCCACCACCACCTCCAGGCCCAGTGCAGATGGAGGAGGAGGCAGGGATGATGTAGGGTGACGCAGGAATACTGGAGGATGATGCACGGAAGGAGCAACTGCAGACCAGGGACCCAAATGCTGCATTCCCAGAGTCCCCCTCTTCCCTGGGACCAGCTCCACTGCCTGACAAAGGGTTCCCAAGAAAATGCACCCTCTGAGCTGGCAGGAGGCTGTGCACCAGCCTCACAGGCAGCGGGGGGCTTTAGCAGCATCCCCGGGGGTGCCAGCACGTGGGACGGGACAGGAGGGGTCCAAGCAACCCCAAGCAGCGGTGTGTGTGGCACTGCCAGCGGGGGCACTGGCACTGGGCTGGGGCCCACCTGGGCAGCAGACAGGCGAGGTGTGCACGGGGGAGCACCAGGCCGGAGGTGCTCTGGAAGAAAATACTCCAACCTCATTAAAAGGTTTTTTAATGCACAGACAGGATATTAGCATTAAACAAGCACTGGGACCCAGGGCAAACTTTAAAAAGCATAATATTTACAGACCCCTTCTTCCCCTTGCCCCACACGCTCTTAATTTCCCTGCAATTACTGCTCATTTGAAGACATTTTGCTTTGGCATGTCAGCCTGTTGAGGTGTTGAAAACCAAACCACCAGCTGCCACCTGCCTGCACAGCACTCCTGCCATGAGGGGACACCAGACCCTCCTCTTCCTCCCACACCGTGGCCAAGAAATGATGCTCAGCACTCTGCCAGGAGCTCAGCCCTCGCCCAGCCCTCCCCAGCAGAGCTGGGGATGGCACCGCGCAGTGCCGGGACTGGCTGGGAAGAGAGACCCCGAGCGCCTCTGCCTCACAGCCAGTGCAGTGCGGGAAGCTGTGCCTGGAGCTCCCATGGGAAGTGGCACCCCAGGCTGCCCGTGCCTGCTCGGCCGAGCCCTGCGAAACCACACGGCGCCGACAGAGCCACAAGCGGAAGCTCCGGTTTGCTCTCGCAGCTGTGGCGAGTTGTTAAGTCCCTGGGCGGAATTAGCACCGAGGCAGGAGGCTCTGCCAGCCCCCACGGGCTCTGGAGCCGTGGCAGCACTGACATCCCTCATGACAAAGCACCTTACGCCTGAAAGCTGCTTCTCTGAGAAACAATGAATTTGTATTATCTTCCTCCCCATAAGCTCCTTTCCCCACATCCCCCTTTGCCTGCCTCTGCTCTGTCTCCTGCTCCCAAATCCAGGGGAGCACAACTGCCTGGAGCATGTAATCCCCACCAGACTGCTGCAGCCTCCCGGCCGCTCACCAACTCTGAGGGAGCGGGAGAGGGAGGGAGCAGGTGAAAGGACCTGGCGCCACTGGCTTTCAGCCAGTTGGTGGGCTGGAATGCCATGGGAGGATCCTCGGATGGGGTAGAGCCTGGCACAGCCCAGCTCTTGCAGCTCTGGGGAGGGAGGGTAGCCCCGTGGGGGCTGCTGACTCTGGTCTCCTCGCCTCTGTTCACTGTCCCGGCTGTGCCAGGACAGGGGCTCACACCCACATTCAGTGTCTCGGCCCCGAGCAAAGGGCCTGGACAGACCCTGTCACATCCCCTCCTCTCCATCCCTGCACAAAGCTCTTGGGATGGCCGGCTGGGTCTCAGCCTGTCTCCCCCCAGCCATGGCCTGTCTGCTCCACTAGCGCACGGAGAGCTGAGCCCCCTGAACCCAGCCCACCCCCCAGTCATGCCCCTCGCTCTGGACTCAGTAGGAAAATAAAACTGTGCAGTTCCCCAAGTCTCAAAACCCCCTGAGCAGGGACTGTGGTGCTGTAGAGGGACTTTGGGGTCCACAAGGGGATCTCAGGGGCTCAGGATCCTGATGGAAATCTCAATGGGAACCTCAGGAACTTCAGGCCTGGGATAAAGTGTAGGGCTGCCCCATGAGCCTCTGTTGAGATCCTGGGTGGGCACCCATGGGGCACAGACCCTGTGAGAGGCAGCTGCTGCTCCGCACAGGCCCGTCACCTCAATGTCCCACTGTCACCACAGACCCATGCCCCCTCCCAGGACAGCCCCCAGGCAGGCTCCAGAGCCCACCACTGACCACCAAGGTACAGCTGGGGCAAGGGGCTGGTGCTGGGCAGGGGAGGCAGCTTCTGCCTGCGGCCAGCACTGCATGGGGCTCGGACAGAGCAGTGCGGCGGCAGGAGGGTGGTTTGAGGGTGCCCTCGGCAAGGAGGAGGCCACGGTGTCCAGGCAGGGACCCCTGTCCACTGCTCTGTTCCTTCCCAATGCCAGGCCTGCTTCCAGCACTGCAGCCCATCCCCAGCCGGCTGCTGCCAGCCGTGGGCAGTGAGTGCCTGGCCAGAGGGGGAAGCTCTCCCTGGACAGCAGCGCAGCCAGGGAGTGGCAACAGTGAGAAGCAATCCCAATCCTGAGCGAAACCCCAGCAGAGAGGGAGGGAAGTGCCCACCCTTGGTGGCAGTACCTACCCAAAAATACATCATGTCAGCGGTGGGGGCTGAGATGCACTGCGGGGTCGGCGGGAGGGCGGTGGGCTGCTCCCAACACCGGCTGCACTGGCCGCTGCTCCTCCTGGGTGGGCTCTGTCCCCTCCGGCTGTCCAGCTCCAGCGCCGAGGGCTGGCCCTCCCGGAGCCCTGCGCGCTCACCTCCCTCCCTCGCCGCGGTTCAGACCCGGCGTCCGGCCTCTGACATGCTGCTGGGGGAGGGCAGGGGCCGTGGGGCAGCCCCGGTGGGCAGCGTCTTATCCACCCCAGGGAAAAACGGGAGACGAGGAAAAAAATGAAATCCTCTCCAGTGTCTTCAAAGAGCAAAGGGAAGGGCGAGCATGCTCGAGCCTGCCAACCCCAGGGGTGAGAGAGATGCTGGGGCAGGGGTTCGGGACCAGGCTGGGCGTTGGGGGCCACGGCAGCGGCGGTGTGGGCGCTTGCTGGCGCAGCGAGGGCTCCCGCTGACACTCTCAGGAGCCGATGTCCTGCCTCAGCATTTTTCAAGCTACCCTGTCAATAAGGGAATCCACTGCTCACAGTTAACCTGCGAGGTGCCAGCCAGCTCCCGGCCCCCACCAGCTGCAGTGGATTCCATAACCCCCTGCTCCCATCGCTGCTCCTGGTGGGCAGGTCTGGCCATGGTCTGGCACGTCCTAGTGGGATGGTCTGTCCTGGGAGGCCCAGTGTCCCCCCCTTTATTTGGGACACGTCCCCTCCCTTGCTTTGGGAGCAGCCAAGCAGTGGCCCGAGGGAGACAGAGCCAGCAGCCACTAGTCCCTGTGTGCAGTGGGGAGCAACGGGGACAGTCGCTGCACCCTGGGATGTGGCCACCGTGGACTGCACGAGAGGGCACGCAAAAATCCCCACCAATGCCAAGGCAGCCACGCGTTCCTCGAGCCCCAGCACTGTCCCCCCAGCAGACCCCCAGGACCCCATCCCTTGGGGCAGAGCAGCAGGACCAGTCGAGATCCCGCAAGGGACACAGCGAAGAGCTGGCCATGGGTGGGCCATGGGTACAAGTTAGGGGGGTCCTGGACATGAGCCCCAGCTACCCCAGCACATGATGCAGGCTTGGCAGTGCAGTTCCTCAGGCACTAAATCTGTGCCCTCCAGGGGCACGGCACAGTGGAAGGAGCAAGGAGACCATGAGCACTGAACCAGGCGCGGGAGCGAGGGAATAAATAAGGATAAGGGAAGCACAGGAGCGAGGGGGGCAGCAGGTTGGTCTCCGGGGCCCAGCTGGCTCTGACATCTCCAGCCCCATAATCACATTCAGAGCAGCACCGGGCTGGAGGCAGCTCTCCTCCAGCACGGCAATAAATGAGAGCAACACTCTCAATAATTCAGCACCAGGAGAGGGTGATAAAGCAGTAGAGGCACCACTGCAGGCAGCTGAGGTGGGAGGTTTCCCTCTCCCTCTCATATCTCAGTGATCCAAACCCTTTCCTCTATCTCTGTGCCCTGCAAATGTAGCCCCAGCAGCGATTTGGGGTCCCCCTAGCCTGCCAGACCCCCCACCTCTGCTGTGTGGGACAGACGGAGAGGCCCGGTGCAGCAGAATGAAACCCCTCCATCACCAGCACACAAAAGCTGGGGGGTCACCAGGCAGGGTGCAGAACCGTCCTGAAGCCAGGACAGGGGCAGCAGCAGGAGCAGCTCCCCAGGTCTCTTCCCAGCACCATTCCATCCTCTCCTACTGCAGCCCCCCTCCCGAGGCGCCTGTGCAAACAGAGTCCAGTGCCCCTGTGCCACATCCCAACCCTCCCACCCAGACCAGGCATGGGGCAGCTGAGCCGCAGGACACCCCGTGCTGCCTCCCTGCCGCCGTGGGCACAACTCCCTCCTGTCAGACACAAGCAGGGGCCACAGCCCAGCACGTTCCGGCACCCGCAGCGCCCCGCAGCCCCAGGACTGATCCGTGACCCCTGACCCCACACCCACAGACAGCAGGAGGGAGCAAAGCCCTCGTCCCAGCGCAGGGAGTGAGCCACCAAGACATCAGTAGAGACACGAGTGCCAGAGGTGGGGGCAGCAGCCCTGGTCCCGCAGCCCTGACTGCTGCTGCCGACCAGCACGTGCACCCCAGGCTCACAGCCACAGCCCAGCCTTCATCCCATTCCTCCTGGCTCCTGTCTCGGGCTGCCTGCGAGCCCTGCTCCCACCCCACCCTTTCTGCTCCTTCTAGCAGCTTTTTTTCCGCAGACACCTCTTTCCTTCATTGGTTTGCATGCTGACAGCTCCTGGCGCGCAGCACAGCTACCTCGGCCCCCTCCACCCCCTGGTCCCACTGGCACCCCCAGCCCACGCCAGCACCAGAGCAATGGACTCATCCCCCAAAGCACCACACTCATCCTCCCCAGCCCCTCCACTTTCTTTACTCCTCTGCTTCACTGGCTTTGACAGGGGAGCACGGGTTGTGCTGCACTCAGCGAGTTGGACCTCGGGGGGATGTGGTGTCCCCTCCATGACAGGATCCTCCTACTGCTGTGAAGTCCAGCAATGTGAGGGCAGGACAGGAAGGAGCCATCCCCGTCTGACCAGCGGGCAGCAGGCTGGCAGAGGGCGTCTGGTCTGGCCCACTTTCCACACACATCAGCCAGCACCTGCCTCAGCCCAGGGGACGCTGTGAGCTATTGTGACACCTCCCAGCACAGGATGCAGAACCCTGGGGGCAAACATTCCTTGCGGTGGGCAACTGCCAGGTCAGGGCCAGGACAGGGCTGTGGGCTGCTGCCCACCCAGGAAGGGTACGGTCCCCTCAAGAGGTTTCCCCAGGGATGGCTCCCGGGAGCTGCACAGAGCATGGACAGGCAGCAAGTCAGCACACACGGACACTCACAGGCACATCAGGCCCAGCTCTCCTCACGCAGGATTCACGCCTTCACGCCACACCTGCGCGGGGGCTCAACACCCCAGGGGAGCTGGGGGCCGCTGGCAGAGGGGAGCGGGCCGCCCTCCTCGCGTCCCTCCCCTGCACCCGGCTCTGTTCCCAGCTGCCCCTGCCGGCCCCCACCAAGCACCCATCGCCGGCCCCGCACATGCAGGTTTAGCATGCAGGAGGGACCCTGGGAGAAGCCAAGGCAGAACCCAACGCAGCCACTGGGGTCCAAACCCTCCGTACCTTTTATTCAGCCCAGCTCCTCCCGCGGTGCTCACGCTGGGCTCTCTAGAAAAGACAGGAAAGAGAAGTAAGAATTAAAATCAATGATCATCATCACTAACCTGTTACAGTCAATGCTGTCTGCTCATCGACTGGACAGCATTGAGATACGGACACGGACGTGAGTGCTATCCTATCCCCCAGGCACTGGGAAGCCTGTGCTGGTCAGGAGCTGGTGGCCAGGCCAGAGGCTCAGCCCGAGGTGGCTGAGCAGCATCAGCACCCTGCCCGGAGTGATGGGTGCAGGACTCCCCACCTTCAGCTCCACCAGCGCACCTTGAACCCAAATCAGCCCCCACAAACCACGGGCCCCTTCCTCGGCTCCCCCAGAACCCTGCAAGTGCAGCCCCACACACACCCACGGGGTGGGACAGGGCACAGCTGTCATCGAAGCACTGGTTGCACAGCTGGGTCGGTGTGTCCCGAACCTGCTGTCCACCCCAGCACAGTGACACACTCCTGCGAGGAGCGAGCCCTGCGGCACACGGCTCCGCTGCTGTCCTGGCTCCGGGCACTTCTTGGAAATTAAGTCAAATTTCAAAGAAAACTTCCTGAAAGCTGCACTTCAACTAATTGGCTTTCACAGCGTGGCCAATGCAAACGCTCATCAATCACGTTAGACCCTCAGAAATAATGAGAACGGCTGATACATTCCGGGAGTGCTTAAAATGTCGAGGGGGCTGGGTGTGTCTGTATCCGCTGCTTTGGAAGCCTGGAAGTGCTGAGTCCCTCCTGCCCATCACCTCTGCTCCCAACCACTGGAGCTGCGATGCTCAGCCGCGCACCCCGGGAGCAGCACCCCGAGACGAGGGTGCCAAGCGTGGGTGCCGGGACCCTGTGCCTGGACACTGCTCCAAGGCCACGGCTGATCCCAGAGAGCGCACAGCCCACGGAGGGTCCGGGGGCCCACCGCACGCGGTGGCAGCTCGGGAAGTGCCGAGACCGTTCCCAGGCACTCGTGTTAGCAAACATGGTTCTCAGCCGCGCAGCAGGATAATCAATTATGGTAATTCCTGCCTCAATGAATCAGATTCATGGAGGAGCACAGCTCATTAGGCTGGTGCTGACTTCCATTAGCACTCTTATGATAAAAACCCTCCAAACACTCTCGCCCAGCACGATGCATTCGCCAGGCTGGGGTTCTCCCCTCCCCCCAGGCCAGGGCAGACCCAGCTGTGGGACATGGGTGTCCTAAAAACGCTGGTTGGAAACTCTGTAGTTCCCAGCAGTGTCGGGACACCCCTGCACCCAAGGGCCCAGCAGAGCCGCCTGCCCCACAGCCACCACTCCTGAGCTCTTCCGTAGCTTTGCCAAGGAAGCGCCCACCACGATCCCAGCTGGGATCAGGAGATGGCACAGCAGGCATAGAGTGCTCCAGCAGCAGGGCTGGGAGTGCTGGGAGTGCTGGGAGCCCAGCCTGCCTGTTCCGCAATGAATAATTGACGCCGCTCGCTCCTGGGGGAGGCTCAGCGATGGGTAACGCCGCATTTCCCAAACACATTTCCCAAGGAAGGTGCCTTCTGAGAAGCTCCCCACGGCAGCGTGGGGCCCGGCAGCCGGGATGCGCCTCAGCTGGGATGTGCCGCACTTGCTGGCACAGACAGGGAATTGCCAAGCCCAGCATCAGCCCAGGCAGAAATCTCCAGTGGTCCCGGCACAGCAGGGAGTGGGATGCTCAGCCAGAGCCTCCCTGTCCACGTGCGCCACAGTGGGAGAGGAAAACCCCTGGCAGAGCACTGATGGAAGGTGGGCAGGAGCAGCTCTGGGCATTACTGGGGGGATCTTGTCCCAGTCCCTGCTTTTCTGGCAGAGCTGCAGGCTGACCAATTCCAGCTGGAGCCTTGCGAAGCCTCATAGGGACCTGCGGCCAGAATAGGTGACCCCAGCCCAGCTAAAACCACCCAGACCGGAATGTGGGAGTCTGCACAGGAAACACAACCCATATCACAGATCCCAAGAATGCTGCGCCTCAACACTCCCCATCCCCACACTGCATCTGTGGGGCAAACCCTGAGGCAGAGTTGGCTCTGATCTGCTGAGAAACTTCTTGATAGTTTCTCAAAGTACATTTTGACCCCCTTCCTTCCACCAAAAATGCTAAATTAATTTTTCTTTTAATTAAATTCATTAACAAAGATTATCTGGCTGAGGAAAAATAATGTGCCACCCCTCCCCCCACAGCCCTCTCTATTTATATCCCCATATACAGAACAGCAGTGAATATTTCTTTATGGGCCATTAAAGGTTTAATGTTTAATTTATAACCACGTTCTCCGGTGGGCGGGATGGCCAGGCACAATGTCAACATTTTTAATTAAATGAGAAGGGATTTTAAAAAATTTTTTTTTAAACTAAGAATTATAAAACGTCCTGTTCCCGGCAGTGTTGGAGGCAGGGGCAGGAGGGGCAGGGGCTGGGGCAGGGGCTGGCTCCTGTACTGCAGCTCTCAGGATGTGTGTCCCCACTGTCCCGCTTCCCCTGTGGCTGAGCTGGGGCCGTGCCAGGCTGCCGGCAGAGAGCTGAGGCAGGAGATGCTCTGACAGCGCCCAGAGGAGCCCCGGCTCTCACAGCAGGGCCAGTGAGGGACCATCACCAGCACAGTTCTAGGGCAGCTCACGAGAGTCCTCCAAACAGCAGCTCAGGTCTGGAAAGAGTGGTCCCATCCTGGGGACAGAAACACCACGTGGTGCTGCCCCCACTTTGGGAAGCCCCTCCCAGAAATGGCTGTGGGGCCTGGCAGGGTCCCAGCACAGGGCTGAGCACGAGCTCCAGGTGCCTTGGGGGCAGAGGCGAGAGCGTGGCACCGCGACACTCGGTACAGTCCATGCCAACGTTGCCGGTCACCAAACCCTGCCGGAGTAACAGCTGTGAACCTCCCAACCAAAATCCTTCCTGCAACTTTTGCTGGTCACTGGCACCTCCTCCTGCCTGGTGGCTGCGGCTCCTGTGGCATCACCACCTCCTTCCTGCCAGCGAGGAGATCAAAGTGCTTCCAATGCCTGTGGTGTTCACGGGACCTGCTGGCAGCGCCACGTGGCACCCGCTGGCACGGCAGGCACCGCCGGAGGACTCTGGCATTCCTGGCTCATACCACTGGCATCCCTCCCACAGCCCCTCATCCCACCCACCTCAGACATGGGGCACAGGGACCACAGGGGAGGGTGTCTGGCTGTGCTGCCAGCAGTGACAGCCTCAGCAGGACAGTGCAGCCCTTCCTGCCTGGACCGCGGTGAGGGGCAGCTCCGAGCAGGCAGGTTCCCATTAATGGAGTTTTTTATCTTACAGGAGAGATTAAATCTCTGTACAGAGAAGCTCAGAAGCGCTGAATCAGCAGCAGCTGGAGGTGGCAGGTTCAACCATGAGCATTTGGCTCCAGCACAGCCTGTCAGTGCTTCACGCTCCTGCATCCGCACTCTGCCAGGCATTGCAAGTTCTGAGCGCACCCCACACACCCTGTGCCCTGCCCTGGTGAGTGCCAGGACGGCCGGAGGAGCCACAGGCAGCCCCAGTCCCCTCACACTGCCTGGCAGCTCCACGCCAGCCCTGTGCTGCACTAAGACATGGAGTGAGCAGAGCGCCTGTAGCAGGGGTGAGCTGCCTTTGTCCCTCGTCATCCTCTACACAGCACGGATGGGTTGGCAGGAGGTGTCCTGGCACAGCTGCCGTGTCCACAGCAGCATTCCAGGCCACAGCTCTCAGCCAGCAGGTCCCCAGCCCATCCCTCCCTACAGGCTCTGCTCCCACCCGCACCACAACAGGGCCCCTCGCAAAGCCACGTCCCTGCTCCCACGGACACGACTTCATGTCCAGCGTTGGCTGCAAAGCCGAGGCAGAGGCAGGGCGGCCACTCGCTGCCCACGTGCCCGGGGTGCTCACAGGAGCAGGCGTGCGAGGGCCGGGAGCGCAGTGGGGATGGCACTGTGCCGCTCACTAAAAGCATGAGTGTCACTAAATCAATAATTCATTTACTTTAATGAGATAAGTACTTGGAAAACTAATTGCAAACCTGCTCCATTTACTCCAACCCGTTATAGCCTTTAATGTAAATGGCAGGAATGCTGCTGGAGGAAGGGGAAGGGCTTTGGGTGGGAGATGGTGTTGTCCTTCCCCTTCTTCTAAGAAAGAGAAATATCAGTCATCAATTGGGACAGTAGAAGCCAAAAGGACCTCTGGAATCACCACATGGAAGTGCCCATGGCAGATTCACTGCATGGAAGCACTGATGGTGGAGGGAGGGGAACACCCAGCCCCCTCACTGGGGTCACCACGGTCCCTCTGCCCCTGCTGCCACCACAGAGGGGTCTGCCAAGCCGGGATGGGGCTTCACTCTTCCCCTGTGCCACAGACCCCCACCCAGAGCCCTGCTGGCTGTGCACCTGCTGCAGGTGGGCACCGTAACGACGTGCCAGACCTCTCGTTCGTTATAAACCCGCGGCCGTATCTCTGGCACAGCATCCTCCAGCACCACTGGCAGCTGCCAGCTCCTCTGCCTCAGCCGGCGCTGCCCCTTCCCACCCCTCCAGCCCCTGTCAGCCCCTGCATGTCCGGGGAGCCGGAGTGGGCAGGGGCGTCCTGCCAGGCCTCAGCACTTTCCTGAAAAGGAGCTGTGGCTCCCGGCAGCAATGCTGCCGCGTTCCTGAACCGCAGCCGGAGCGGGAGCCGGGTGCCAAGGGCTCACTTCTCGCTTGCTGGAGCAAATGGCAGGTCATAAAAAGGAACGGTGACAGAAGAGAAAATGTTCCAGAGTCCACAAGGACCAGTCCAGGGTAAATCCATCTGCTCAGCAATTTAGCTAGAAAATCCTTTCCAATCATCCGTGCTGTAGGTCCTTCATCCCCAGCTGGCGGCTCCAGCCAGGGCCTTCCTTCCCGCTCTAGCAGCTCACATGGGGGCCATGGTGCATGTGATCCCACAGCACCTCTGTTGGGGACACTTGGGGAGGGGTCACACCATCCCTCGCAGAGGGTCTGACAGTGGCACCGGCTGCGGGAGCTCTTCCCCGAGCTGTTGGCTCACTCAGAAGAGCACATTAGCCTTCCCAGGTCCCGTATCCACAGCACCATTTGTGGGATGCAGGAGGGCTCCCAGGGAGCCCAAATCCCACCTGAAGCTCCATGACCAGCCCTTGCACCTCCCGTGGGCAGCAGCAGGGAGGCCGCCCTGGGAGCGACGGCCGAGGAGAGCCGGGATAATCCTGCCTGGCACGGCTCAGCCTTGCACTGCTGCTGCAGAGATCTCCCTGCAGGCATCCCAGCGAATCCCACCTCAGCCACTCCTGTCTCACAGAAAATCAATGGCAAGCATCTCAATTAATCACACCGGGGCAAATTGATTAGGAGCCTAAATAAGGTCAACATGGTTGTCTGCTTCTAGGGTGGGACCCCTTAATCATCATTTTATCTGCAATGGGCTGCGGAACCAGCAATCACAGCAGCTCCGGAGCACGGAGGGAGCTGCACTGAACTCCTGCAGGTGCAAGGGCCAGTGGCACCGGAGCCACGGCTCTGCCATCAGGAGCTGCATTCCAGCGCGTGGCAGCCAATGGGCACAGGCAGCTGGGAGCCCCGAGTGGGGACAGTGGGAGCCCCGAGCAGAGACCCCGTGGCCCAGCCGTCACCTCCGACTCCAAGGGGGACGAACACAGCAAAGCACTGCTCTGGGTACAGCACATCCCTCTGACCCCAAACCATCTGGGGGGTTCCTTTGACTTGTACTGTCCCAGTTGATGACTGATATTTCTCTTTCTTAGAAGAAGGGGAAGGACAACACCATCTCCCACCCAAAGCCCTTCCCCTTCCTCCAGCAGCATTCCTGCCATTTACATTAAAGGCTATGGCTGGGCTGGGGTGAGGGACACAGTAATGACTGCTCCTCTGGTCCCCACGACCCCTGAGAGCTGCCCATGGCCCCTCTGGTGCTGGTCACCCCTCACCTCACCCGCCACTGCCCCAGCCACCCGCTGCCCCCTTTTGTTGTAAATACCGGTATAAATATTATAATTTGGTTTAATATTTAATATAGTCAGGTTAAATAAGCATTCCCAGCCCCATAAATAATCATTAACAGAGAATTCTAATTGTGCTGTTGGGATCCGGCTTCATGACTTATTTAGCGGGCAGACGCTCTTCCCCTCCGCGCTCCCCACACGCCGTAAATTAACCCGCAGCTCAACCTCGCAGTGAGAACCTGGTGGGACACGGCACAAGGAGACAGATCCAGTCTGGGATGACACTGGGACGTGGAGCCAGGTGGCTGGGATGAAGCCAGTGGGCACAGGGGGACCAGAGCGGCTGCAGGAGCCCGCAGGAACGTCGAGCAGCTGAGCAGGACCAGACTGTGGGAGAAGATCATGGATATCAGGGCATCGCTGGCTGCAGACACCTGGGCACGGGGTGGGAGCACAGGTAGGTGAGCTGTGGACAAGGGGCACCCACCCGACCCAGCGTGGGGCTCCTGCTCACCCCGACCGCTCCTCGGCTGCGTCACCAGAGACACAGAGACACAAAACACACCCGGGCGAGCGGAGGGCAGGGGAGGCTTTTATCCCAGCCGCAAACCTACTACAGAATTGACTGGAAACAACAGCAAAAAAAGAAATAAACCCCAAAGCATCAAACCCAGCGTGCGGGGAATTGGCCAGGGGCGAGCGCTCTGAAAGCGCCGAGCAGAGACACGAGGACAAGCAAAGTGCAGGAAAACCTCCGTGTGAGTGTCTTCCCCTTGAGCGATGTACTGATGCAGTGTTGTAAAAAAAGGTTTGGGTTTTCTTTCTGTAGCTTAACTTCATCTTGAAATTAAAAACTACAAAAGTAAATGGAAAGAGCCTCCTCTCTGCTGAGCGCAGCTCCAGCCACCGGGCTGGATCTGCCGGTGCCCTCAGCTCCGTGCCCGGGCGGGAGCAGCTCTGCGTGCCCAGCTCCGAAGGACACTCTGTGCACCCCGGGAGGAGTGGGGATTCCAACCCCAGGGAAACCAGCACATGTCCTGCTCCCCAGACACCTCGGGATGCTCCTGCTCCCCGCTGATGCCATCAGGATGGTCACATTTAGGGTCTGTCCCCAAAGGATGTTCCCTGCCCTCTGGATGTTAAGCATGGAGAAACCCCCGTGAGGTTTCCCATCCCACTGAGAGATGCAGCAGAGGGGACCCCAAGATGACAGCCTTCCAGAGAGTTTTCCTGTCTCTGGCACGTCTGCTCCAAGCCTTGCTCATCCGGAGACACAGGTGCCCCAAACAGTGCCAGCCCTGACTCCGGGCGGCCGGTCTGTTTTATCTTTATTTGTCAGGATTTATATAAAAAGGGGATAGTTCAGCTCTAAATGTAATGAGTTGGAAGAACAGCCCTCCAGTGGCCTCCTCAGCTAGCACGGCATCAATACCATCGATTGCTAAAAATAACTGATATCCCTGGCCCAGAGTGGTGGGGAAACGTTCATCTCGCTCCGAGTCCCCAAACCACCCCTGTTCCAGATCCCCAAATCACCCCTGTTCTGGGTCCCCAAACCACCTGGTCCCCAAACCACCCCCTGGACCTTGCCCGTGGCCAGCACAAGTCTCTGTACCTCAGAGGACAGAAGGTGAGAGCTGCCTGTCCATGGGGATACACTGGGATCACCCGGACAGGTAACACCGGCACGGCACAGCACCCTGTCCTGCCATCTCGCTGACCTTCCCGGGACAGGAACAAAATCCAAACGGGGAAGGAAGCGATCAAACACAAGTCCACAGTCAGGGAGGGAGAATTATTCAGCCTGTTGAAAATGAGTCTGACGTAACAGAGAAGAAATCAAAGTGTTATAAAATTAACGACACAAATGTCAGCCCCGTCGCGGGGATATTAAACTCTGTGATTATTTGACGACCTTCCACAGAGTTCCCTCCCTCATTGTGACTGGAGTGGGGACAGCACTGGGGTGGCAGCACCTGCTGCAGTGCAGGATGGGTCCCCAGCAGCTCCCCGGGGCTGGTGACACTGGCACAACCCCCCGTCCTCACTGCTGGGATGCTCTGCTGGAGCTCTGCGTGTGCTGTGCCAGGCAGCTGCTGTGTGGGCCAGTGGCCACTCAGCCACCAGCCAGTGCTCACTGGGGAAGTCACCTGAGAACACAAACCCCCTCGTCACAGCCTGCCTGGCACGGGTGGGGGCTGTGGGGCAGCCTGGTCACACGTCCCCTTGGCTGGGTGAGCAAAGGGCACCGGGCACGATTTGGATGTTTCTGGTGGCAGAAAAACATCATGCAGCCCCCCCAACACTGAAAACACCCTCACAGAACCCATCCAGGAGCAGAGGAACACACACTGTTCCTGTAAGAGCAACTTCAAACACCCAAAGACTCGTCCTGATGCTGGCAGGGACTCTGCTGGAATCTGCCCCTGGAAACAGGATCAGTGTGTGGAGTGCAGTGCTCTGCAAGCGAGCAGGAGCTCTGCTGTCACAGTGAGGGGCACGTGAGGGTCGCATCGAGGGTCCTAATGAGGGTTACAGCTCGCTCCTGCATCCCCCTGCCCCAGTAAAATCATTCCCGAAGCCCTGCGGGAGCCCTGGAGCTGAGGCTCAGGGAGCACTTGTGAACTCACATGTGACGGGAAGGAGCACACGCGTGCACGGGGCAGCATGGGCAGCACTGCCAGAGCAGAGTTATTTGTAAATAATTCTTAACTAATAAGATTCGTGGGCCTGGATGGCTCAGATGATTCCAGGCAGGGACAACGACAATCTCCATTCTTCCACTTCTCAATTACAGCTTTGGGAGGGAAGCAAGAACTGGCCAGAGTGAATTAGAGAGACTTTTGTCACGTTTAATATCACTTCATTTTGCAGACTGCTGACGCAGCGGGATTTCACAGCTTGGAATTTATGGTTCTTTTGAGAGACATGCGCAAAAAAAGGAGGAAAAAATATCCTGCCATCAGCACAAAACCATCAACTCTGCTGGGAAAGAGCTGGGGTCTGGGGGACCCCCCGGGGACTCCCAGGGGAGCAGAACTCAGCAGGAGGGGGCTGCAGCACCTGGCTCCTCCCCTTCAGGTGAGCACGCCAAGGGGTCCTGGGAGACCCAGAGCTGCCCTGCGGCCGGGGTGTCCACGTCCCCCAGGGCCCTGCCCACTGCGCTCCCCCTCACGGCTCCGAGGAGCAGCAGTGCCGGGGCCGGTGGTACACGGTGTTATTCGGCCCCAAGGGGGTTTTATGCAAAATGACACACAATATAAATGACTGTTGTAAACAGAGAATTTAATAAAGGGCTGTGTGCGAATTTTACAGCCTCCCCAAGGATAATTAAAATTATTTATCTACTTACCTAGCTTGCCACCAGAGCAGTCTATTAATTATTATCTATTACAGAGGGCCTGCTTTGCAGGCTGCCAGAGCACCGCCTGCCACCAGCACCCACAAGGACACACAGCAGCACCGGGAGGGCTGTGACTGCACCGCCACAATCCCAGGGTGATCCCGGCACGCTCCAGGCCCCTCGCAACCCTGGGGGAGCACAAGGTGCTCAGGATCAGGTGTTTCTCCACCAACCTGCGGCCAGGGAGACCCTGCTTGGTGTGATGAAGCAGCAGCTCCCTGGTGCCAGGAGGAGATTAGAGCCTCAGGCACAGGGTGAGACCACGCTCTCCCAGCCCAACTCCAGCACTGGGCAGCCGCAGCCACCAGGGATGGTGGAGGGAGATGCCACCAGTATCCCCTGATTGCGCAGACCCCTGAGGGCCAGCAGCCCCCAGGAGAGTGCACAGGGGCACCAAGGGGCTTCACGAAGTGCCTGACCAGAGCAGAGAGGGCTCCCGAGGACAGGCAGCCGCGCACCCGGTGCCGCAGCGGCCGCCCCGCAGTCGCCTGGCGCAGTGCTACCTGCTCCATCCATTAGTGTGACAGAGCAATCATCGGCACGGAGGCTCCGGGATCCCCTGGCTCCTCTCTGCACATAAAGAGACCTCAGGGGGCTCCACTGTGCGGGTACTTAACATTGCTTTATTAGCTTAATAAACTCAGCGACGCAGCAGGAATGTCCGAACCGGCCGTGAGCCCTCCCCACTGCAGGAATGGCCGGAGTGGGAGCACTGCCACGGCACGAGCCATCAGCATGGCCCTCACCGGCACTGAGAGCCCTCGGCAAGGCACGGCCCTGAAGCCAGAGGGCCCAGAGCAGCCTGTTGGGAGCGGAGGATCCAGCTGCTCCCTGCCACCGCGGGCACCGTGAGCTGTCAGCTCCACCAGTGTGCCATTAATCACTGCTGCAACTGCTCTCCCTGCCCATCCTGCCCGGTCTCGGCACTGCCCTCGGCAGCCCCAGCGCCCACGAGCGGGGCTGCTGTGGCACCTGGTGCTGCTGGCAGCACCAGCCCTGCTGGCAACCCCTGCTGGCACCCCCTGCAGCCCCCAGGACACGCTGGGACAGGCTGTGTCTGGGACCCCCCGCAGTCCCTGGGGACATGTTGGGACAGGCTGTGTCCTTGGCCACCGTGCAGCCAGCAGGACCTTCCCTTTTGGCTGACTGAGCTCCAGCGGGTCCAGGTCATGGTACTGAGGTCCTGGCCGGTGGCACAGGGCAGGATGGCCCAGAGGCTGGTGGCAGCTTGGCAGAGGAGCCTGTCATCCTCCAGCAGCCTTCGAGGCATCAGGCCTGCATGAGAGCCGCTCCATCATTAGGAGCTGGAGTCCCTCAGCAGCCCGCTGGGGTATTTTCATCTCCCGGGGTGGCTCCTCTCCCTCAGCCCTGCAGGTCCTGGTTCGCGGCAGTGCCGGCGTCTCTTTGATCCTGCACAGTTACACTTCCAGTCTCACAATCTAATAAAATCCGTGTGATCGAATTCCAGGTCATTACTCAAGGAAAGAGACCCCCCCACGCTGGCAGTGAGAGCACCAACCCAATTACAGTGTGCCCTGTGCTCCTGCCAGCTGCCTGCCAGTGCCGGCCTCGGCGGTCCCGGTGCCATAAGCAAGATGCAGAAGCGTTCATGGAGGCGCTTAAAGGCTGTGCCGGGGGGTTCTGGGGAATGCAGGCTCTTGGCGAGGCAGGGGCGACTGCTCGTGCTTGGCTGCCAGCAGCACCAAGGCAGCTCTGAGCTCTGCAAGCTTCTTCTCTCCTGCCCACCTCCAGGACTGCTGGTTCAGGGCCGAATCTGCCCATGGGCGAGGGCTGGTGACAGCTGCCACGCCAGGAGCAAGGTCCTCAGCACAGGGAACTTCGGCAAACTCCAGGCAAGCACATCACAGCCACCTGCATCCCCCAGCACAGGCATGCACGTTTAGCATGTTAAATACCAAACAAAATCACCTCAACCAAGCTGGGATTGACTCCAGTGGGAGTGCCAATCTAGATGTTTAGCACCAGGGCTGGATATCACCAGCTCCCTGCGCCACAGCCATCGGCATCGATCCATCGATGCAGGTCCCCTACGGGGAGGGGCCAGAGCTCAGGTGGCACAGTGGAAGGGACAGGGACAGGGACAGCATCGCACGAACAGGCAGGGACTGGGGCCAGCAAGGAATCCCGGGACGGGGGACAGAGAGCTCAGGGCTGGCATGGCAGCCTGGGCTCGTGGGGAGGACAACTGCCCTAGGAGGAGTTGGGGTCCTGCTCTGAGGTGGGCAGTGCCAGCAGGGTGGGCAGGTCCCAAATGCTGCTGAGGACCCTGCTGGCACAGCGGGCACCAGCCAGGCTGCTGGAGCAACACAATCCCACCAGGCTAACCAGACTCTGCCAGTCCACGGCTTAGCAGGGACCAATTCCTGCACTCCCAGGCAGAAACCACTTCCTCGGGATAGTTATTGTTTGTTGCCCCTGAATCCCAACGGCAGTGGGGCCACTCACGTCCATTACGGAGAGGTCTCACGCTGCAGTTCCACTGAGCTTGCAGAAACAGCAGCCTCTGAGGAGAAACCCACCCTGGCACAGCCGCGCTCGCCTGGGATGATGGACGATTATGGCCCATCTGCACTTCCAGGAGGGGATGGATTTATGGGCGGCACAGACAGTTCGCAGAGTGTCCATTACTATAACTCACTGGCCTCTCCAAAGCGGCCGTGGTCGGCCCCTCTGCTGCTGCTGCGGGGAAGTTTGGGTTAACCCCTGGCAGGAAGGAGGATCAATTATGTTTTTTTGATACAGTGCTGTCAGCAGGGAGGGGGCAGCCGGGGACCCCCGGGCAGTGTGGGGCAGGGGTCTCTGCCAGCAGAGCACAGCACTGAGGACCTGGGCCTGAGCACACTGATCCTGCCTGATCCTCCCTGGTTCCCTGACACCTGCACAGGTTCACTCCAACAGCCCCAGCCCTCCCTCCATCAGCAGCAGCCCCCTCCTTGATCCCCCTTCCTGGCACCCACCACTTCCACCAGGAAGAAGTCCCCACCAGCAGGACCAAGCATCGACCAGCATGTCCCAGGAGCAAGTGGGTGGAAGGCGGCAGCAGATGGGACCTCTGAGCACGGAGAGAGATACATGTTGAATAACAATGGTGAATTCCCATGAGCTCTGGTGTTTTTAATGCTGGATTAGGCTGTCAGGCAGCAATTAAATGGGGTAATAAAAAGCTAAGTGCTCATATTTCAAGGTTCCTGCCTCCTGTGCCGTGGGGAGGAGCAGCGCAGGGGGCTGCTGTGCTCCCCATGGGGTCCAGCCTGGGCTTTCCAAGAAAGAGCAGAGGAACTTTTCAAAGGAGGTTCGAAGGGGCTGCCAAAACACCCCCAACCCTGCAATGCTCCCAGCCTGCCCGTGCAGCCTCTCCCATGGGATGTGTGGCCAGGAGCAGGCCAGCTTGGCCCATTCTAACTCCCTTCTCTCCCAGAGGCATCCTCATGGACGCTTCCTCTTCCCACCCCAATGCCCACCCCTCTGGCCCACCCCTCTGGCTGGATCCCTGTGCTAATGAACCCCTGTGCTTTTTTAACCTCGTTGTGCAGCTCCTGGTTGGGGCCCGGCTTTATCAGTTTTTATCCTGTGTAATATTCATCATGCTGGTTTATTTATGGGCCCCCTCTTTGGGAAGGTATTTTTCAGGCCTAGTGAATAAAACATAAGGCTGTGCGGGTTGTCAGAGGGAATGCGGCTCCTCTGATGTCAGCCTGACTAACGGCCTTTAGTTTTCTCCAACGACTGCACTTTGAGAGAAATTTATTTGTATTTGGGTTCTCGTTGGTCGGTGAGATGTGAATTCTTTTCCCTTCAGAATAAATGAGGCTTCAGCTCCAAGGCAAGGGGTGGGAGCAGGACAGGCGGGTGCGGACCCTCGGCCCCAGGGAAAGCACAGAGCGGGACCCCCGAGCACGCGGCCTCTCCAGGACCGCTCCAAAAGCCCCTCCAACAGGTGGGAGAGCAGGAGCTGAAGCTGCCAGCCTGGCTCTTAGCATTGCCCCTGCCATGGGGACCCCAGAGCCCTCCCCATGGTGCCTTCACACACAGGACTCCCTTCCTTGGGGACTTTGCACCCCAGCACTGTCCAGACTCAACGCAAACATCCAACAGTGCCATGAGCTCCTTTCCTGCAGCAGTATCTCTTGCCCTGGGGTTTGGAAGATTCCTCTACTTGCAGGGATCCCCCTTGGCCTTCTTCCCTCCAGGAAGGAGCCTGGGGCTCTGGACACCAGCACCCAACAGGCAGGAGCCCCATGTCCCCAGTGCTGCTGAAGCCCAGCCAGGATACACGGGAGAAGGCTCCTGCCTCGGCCACGCTCTCAGGAACACCAAAGGTGTCCCCTTTCCAGCTGAGACCATCACAAACAAACTCCATCACAGCCAACACCAGCCACAGGCTGCAGCCTCCAGCAGCACCAGGCACCCCCATCTGTGCGGGATCTCCCCTCCGCGCTCCGGCAGAGCCCCATCCCGCTGCCGGCCCGTCTGCTCCACTCTGCCACTGCACCTCCCTCCCAGCCGCCCGGTCACAGACCCACGGACACAGGGTGGGCACACGCAGCCCCTCACGCTGCCGGCACCGACAGCAGCTGCTCCCAGAGCTGGGTGCCGGCTCCCGCCAGCACAGCCCCACACGGCAGAGTCCGGCGTCGCCACTGCACCGTGGGGCAAACCCTTCCCTGAGCTGGGTAAGGAATTCCTGGCCATGACCCAAAACTCCTATTAACAAATCAAACCATAAAAACCCACAGCCGCAGCCAGGAGATTTCCCTCCATCAGCTGCTAATTTATGGGGTTACTGGTGTCAGCGGTTTGAAAGCAGCAAAATCCCATCAAAGAGCCGCCCCAACTCAGCGCTGGGCACTTGAAAACAATCACAAACACGCTTCTGAGGAGGCTGCTTGGGATGCAATTCCTTGATGTTTAATTATTAATATTCCAGGCAAACAAGTTAAATTCTACTGAAGAGAAGGAGAAGCCAGAGTTCGAAGTGAGCTGAAGGAGCATCATAAATCATCCCAGGAAGTGTTTGGCAGGAGCCCCACTGGAGCCACTTGTGCTGACAAGGAAGAGAGGGTCCGCCGTGCCCCGAGAATCTTGGCAGAGAGGACAAGGGACCAGCGGTGCCCTGAGACATGGAAAGGCTCTGGAGCAGTTTCCCAAGCTCCGTGGCTCCTCGCTCCCCGGACGGACCAGGAGCAGGGAGGGGGTCGAGCGCAGCCCCATCACAGCACCCACCATCACAGCTCCACCCATCACAGCGCTGGCTGCGGCTCTGACCCCGGCAGCAGCTCTCCCGCACTGCTGGCACCCGGCGGCGCCCGGCGCGTCCCCGCGCTGAGTCCCTGTCACTGCACCCCTCCGACAGCGACTGATGCACCTCATCGCCCTCAGCACCACGTAAACTGCTCTTTACACCGGCGTTTCTTACCCCGGAGTATCTGGGGACATCCCGCTGGCCTTCCAGACTCCCGTCTGTCCCCTCAGCACCCCCAAGCTCTACTGGGGGATCCTGGGGCTCGCTGTGACACAAAGCCAGTGCTTGGTGCCCAGATGCCCAAAGGCCCCACTGGCAGCACAGCACCTCCTTCCTGTACTGATTCTGGGGCCAAATCCACGCTTTTCTACCTTTCTTCAGCTTTCAATTTCTTTTTCAATATGCTTTCTGAAATCCCTGCAAATCCCCTCAACGCACTGCAGAGGGTGGACGACAGACAGCTCTGCTGAACCACCTCCTGCTTCTTACTGGGGTCACAGAAACCACTTACAACCACTTACCGGGGCCTCCTAGTTCCCGGATCACATACTTCAGCATTCTTCCCACTCTCCTCTCCCTCTCCTTTCCCTTCTTTGCAGTTCTGTTTTCCCCACCCAGCAGAAAGGAGAGCAGCCAACACTTCTTGCTGCTTCATCTCGATTCAGTCGGTTTCATACCTCACAAATGCATGTGCAGATTTCTCCACTTCTTTATTTGTTCATTAAGACTCCAATAAAAGTGTTATAAAAATGCTCTTTTCTGTTGGTAATTGCAATTCCTGGTTTAATATGCGAGCAGTGCTGGCTCTCCTCAGAGACTCTCCAGCTCTCTGTAAACACTGTGGCCGCCCAGCGCTGTGGGTCCAGCCAGAGCCCCATTATCCCTCGCCTCTATCTTTCTGCAGCACAAGGCTTTTAGCTCTGATGTTTCCCATATTGAGTGTCTGCCTCAGGCTGAAATTTTGAGGGAAGTTTTAGCAAAAACAGTTCAAACATTTCCAAGAACAAGGCAGAGGAAAAATGCTATTTTGACACATTGAAAAAAAAAAAGTCTTCTACAACCCTGATGCTCAGGAGCCTCCACAACTCTGGCTGGTGAGCAGCCGGAGCAGGGCTGGAGGCTGGGGGTGTCTCTGGTCCCCACTCCCCCACCGAGCCCCTGCCCACCCTGGCAGCCACACACAGTATCCAGCACTTCTCCTGCACTTCTCCCTCTCCCCACAGAGTTCTGGAAAAAGCCAAGAAAAGGCTGAAGCTGCAAAGCACTGACAAAAGTCCTGGGACAAGACAGTGAGACACAGCCCAGGCCCCCCAGTCCTTCTGGGGTTATCCTTAGTGAGCATCCAACAACCCCGGCACAGTCACACACAAGGAATGTGTAAGAGAAAATACATCCTGTGGTGTGCAGTACTGGCATGTTGGATAATGTGTCCTCAGGAACAGATCCTCTGGCCCCTGACAGCAGGGATCAGCGAGGGAGCTACACCTGCGCATCTACCTGCAAGATTCCCGGAGAACCGGGAGAGCAGGCGGGGCACAAAGAGACCCCTGGATGGAACAGCAGCACAACACAGCACTGAAGTGGGCGCTCACTTGGAAAAGAAGGATTTGGGAACTGGCAAGCAGAAACTCCAACTTGTGGAGCGCAAACAGCTCCCGCCAGCGCTGCTGCAGCAGCAAAACGCACCCAGGAATTAGCTCGGCATAAACTCCCTCCAACAGCCCCCGCCAGCAGGAAAACCAACTTTCTAGTTGCTAATTCTGGATGATTGAACTGTGCAAAGCTCACAATCTCTTTATGCCATCATTTTTCACTCTAAAAAATCAAGAAAATGCCGGGCTCTGGTGGCAAATGCCTATTTTGGAAGGAAGTTGCTCCAGTGGATCAGATTGTTCTGGTACCGCATCATAATCTATCAAAGTTGGAGTCCCCAGAGCAAGAGAAATCAAAACATCATGAATAAAGTGCAACTTTAAGACTCGGGCAGTCTGACAGTGTCAGCCTGAGCCTCCTGCCGCGCAGCGCGGTATCGATGCCTTCCCCTAATCAAGTCGATGCTGGCTGAGCCGCGCTGCCGACAGCGCATTTGCTCAATTAGAGGAGAACAAATAAGGCAACAAGCCAAGATGGAAGCGGTAAACACTGCGCTGAGCACCACGGGCTGCTCCGGACCCGCTCCCTGCCCGAGGCCGGGATGAGGGACAGCCACCCGCTCCCCTTCATCCTCCTGCCCCCAAGCTGTGGGGACAAGCACCCACCTGAGCAGGTACTGCACCTACTGTGGGACCCCAGAGCTCACAGCAAAGGTGAAGCCACAGTACGTCATCCAGATGTGGCATCAGCTCCATGACCTGCCCCTTGCTGAAGGGGGACCACCGCTCGTGAGGATGTGGATGTGGGGACCACCACTCACAGGGACAGGGATGCAAGTCCATGCAAACACAGCACAGAGTTTTGCTGCTGTGCCTCTCAGAAACACCCAAGTCCAGTTTGTGCACAAGCTGCTGGTGTTGTTTTTAAGCACGGCACATACAGTGCTGCTCTTCCCTGAGCTGGGGCCCACCGGCATTCCCAGCGCCCCAGGTCTCCTCGGGGCTGCCCTGCTCGTGGGCTCACCGCATCCCCCCATCCCTCTGATCCTGCCGACAGCTCCAGCAGGCAGAGGCTCCCCGGCTGCTGCAGGCAGCAGGGGGTGGTTCTGGCCCTCGTGTGGTGCCTCTGGCTCTCGGTTCACACTTTCAAAGGCAATTAGAGAAGCCTGAGATTTGTCAGCTGCGCCTGAAGCAGCTGGGCAGCGCAGGAGGGTTGGGTGTCACATCCGCCACTGCCCAAGTCACCCACCTCGGTGCTGGGGCCCACAGGGTGGGATGAGAGGCAGATCAATACTCGATTCCCTCGTGCAGCCCTGGGGAGACAGGCTGGGCACACGATCCCCAGCCGGAGACATCCCGCAGCCTCGCCAGGCTGCACGGAGGAGTCCCCAGCGAGCCCCTAGCTCCTGCTCTGCCCTGAGCACCCTGGAGCTGCTGGAGCAGGGCTCAGCCCTGCCACCTCCCACAGCTGACACTGGGCAGCCCCAGCAGGTCCCCGTTCTCCCACTGCTGTCTGCGTCAGCACTGAGCGCTGCCATTTGGAGCACGGGATGGAAGAATCCAAGGGAAAACTCCCTCTCCCAAGAAGGGTGAGCGGAAGAGACGGATGACCACGGGCAGAAGAGCTTGGTGCATGGTTAACTGCATGGAGCTGGGCCAATCAACATGGAAAACAGTGAGAAATACGGGCATGTGTAGCAGAGGTTGGGGGAGCCAGGCGGATGGCAATGCAGAAGTTGAGATGGAGACAGACCAAGGAAAAAAGCAACAAGTGGAGAGGAGAGCAGCCATGGGTGGGACTGGACACCTTGTGCCTCAGAGCAGGAAATCCAATTTACACTAGCCCTGTGGCTCATCACTGGCCCATCTCCTCGAGGGAAGGGCAAGGGCTGCATGGCTCTGACAGCCCTCCAGCACCTGAGAGCTTCACTGCCCAGGAGTGACCAGCAAAGAGCCACTGCCAGCCCAGGGCACCAGCACAGAGCTCATGCCAGGCGCCTCCAACAGCCCATTAGTACAGGGTTTACAAACCCTCCTGCATCGCCAAGTCTGACGCCTCCGAGCCAGGCTCCCTGGGCTGGCAAGTGAGAGAGTGAGGCTGTAATAGAAAATCTCCGTGTGGCTCCATCCAGTCTAAGCAGCACTAGATCAGTGCAGCCTAAATCCCCCAGTGCCAAGAGCTCCCAGCCTCGCTGCCGGTGCTGAGCCTGGGAGAGGAGCGGGAAGGGTGTGGGGACAGCTCATGGCACCACAGGATTTGGCAACACCAGGACTTCAGAGACCTTCCCTGCCAAGGGCAGCACCGAGCCTGGCACGATCCCGGTGAGGCTGATGGGAACCCAGGGAGGGGAAGGACAGGGCTGGGCTCGGCGGACGCCCCGTGACAAACTGACGCATGGCTCCGAGCAGGGCCGGGACCCAGCCCTGCCGGCAGCACTACAAAGGCAGAAGGGTCTCAGAGAGAACCCAGCCCCACTGAGCTGCAGCATCCATGAGTCCCGGCCTCCTCGCCCACGCCAGCACCTCCGGCAGGCTCCCGCTGCCGGGGCAGAACGGCCGCGGTGCCGTGGCTGCAGCACACAGACCTCCCGCCACTCCTCCTAAAGCTCTTCCTCACAGCAAGGCCTCTCTCTGCTCCTGCCCGAGGAGCCACACAGACATTTTTTCACAGGTTTTAAAGCTCTGTCACATCCCACTGAGCTCCAACTCTCACTACCAGATCTAAATCCACAACCCTGACTGTGGGATTTCCAGCCAGCCACTGCCCCTGCCAGCGCAGTGGGGATGGATTAGGGCACCTCAGTTTGGCAACACCGATAATCCTCTGCCTTATTGGCACGGGGGACAGCTGGTGAGAAGGACACTGGAGTTCACGGGAACCCCGGTGCCAGTGCTGCCTGTGTGGGAGGGAGCTCCTGCCTGGCCAGAGGTGCTGATCCTGCGGCAGAGCTGCTCTCCTGCTGCACCAAACCCAGTGGCCGGCAAAGACCCTTTCCTCACCAACAGAGCCCTGCATGTCGGGATTTTACCACCAGGATATCAGGGCTGGCAGAGCAAGGGGACAGCCCCAGGGAGGGAGTGGGCACAGAGCTGCCTCTGCACTGATGTAATTAGTTAAAGCAGTTAAATGACAACTCCAAGTCAGAGTTAAATGAGCGGCATTGGTCATGCCAGACCCTCCTCATCCTGGTGCTCCTGCCACACCTGTCAGGCACCCACAGTCCCTTCATTGCCTTCCCCACTGCCCCCCAGCTCAGCCCTGCACCGTCCTGCAGACCCCCTGCCCGGCCACTCCATTGCTGGGAACACGCAGGGCACCGGCACAGCAGAAGGATTTAATTGCATGTCAAAATTAAATCTCTTTTGATGAAGAACAATTCAACTATGGCTCTGCCTAATCAAATTAACAAAGTCTTTTTTGATTTTCAATTATCTTCTTCGCTGGAACACTTTATCCGCTGCTCCTGCGATGCAGCTGACAAGCCCCGACTAACAATTGAGGTGTTTTGCCGCACTTCAGCAAGGCAGGGTGACCGCGGGGGCCTCGTGCAGCCCCCCCGAGCCGAGCCGGGAGACAACTGCAGCAAACACGCAGGACAAAGTGACAATGGCAGCCCCTCACCGCAGCATGGCTGGGGAGGGCCAGCTCCTCTCCTCGCTGGAACCATCCCACCCACAGCATCCACACGAGCACTGCTGCAACACCTCCACCACCACCCCAAACCCGGAGCCTGGAGATGTGGGCACAGCCAGCAGCGAGGCCAGTCCCGCCACACCATGGCCTGACAACAGAGCCGGGGAGAGGGGACACCAGGGAGCCCACCCAGCACCCTCCTCAGGAGGAAAGTGCAGACACAAGCACCCCACGCCTCTCCCGCTGACCCATCACTGCCCACCTCCCCAGGGTGCCTGGACCCGCAGTGCCCACGTGCTTCCCCAGCCTCCGGAGTGCGCCAGGGCTGGAGCTCACCAAGAGGAGCCCAGCAGGATGGAGCCTGGCCCTGGCAGCGTCCCCCATTCCCTGCTGGCCAACTGTCCCTCAGCTGTCACACTCAGAGGTCACTTAAGGCAGAGAATTGACTTGTGTGAAAGCATTGGAGAGGCTGGTGTGTCTGTCACCGGGCACGGGGGCCTGCCTGGCCCTGGCAGGGAAGGCAGCAGAGCCCGCAGTGCAGACCACTGGTGCTGAACACCAGGACACTGCCCCTGGAGGATGAGGAAGGACAGAAAATGCATGAGCCTGCCTGACCACCGTGATGGGCAGCATGGCTGGCATGGGATGGGCAGGTCCTGACAGTCTGCAGGCAGCAGACAAGCACCAAGGCTGCCCTGAGTGGCTCAGTCTCCTCCAGGGACAGCTCCAACCCCTTCCTCTGCTTTCAGGGATATCAAGTACCTGGTGAGGATCGATCTCCCTGTTCCCCCACTCCTGCCAGGTCCCAGGAAACTGCAGGAGATGATAGATGTGACCCATGACCCCAGAAAGGTCAGCACTCACTGGTGCCAGCTCATCCCAGCACCCCCCAGCCAGGCTGAGCACCCCACCACGGGCCCTGGAGCTGCTCCGAGCTCCCTGCAGCTGCAGGGACATTAAGCTGAGATGGCAGGACAGAATGTATTAAAAGATGCTAATTTAATTAAAAGAGCACAACAATGGCTAAATGAGCAAGGAAGAAGAACACCTCTGTAACCAGGGCAGACGTACCAGCGCGGGGGGACGCAGTGGGGCCCTGCAGTGGGAGCACAGACTGAGCTCTGAGCTCCCTCCCGCACCAGGACGGGGTAACAGGGATGCTCTCACCTCCCCATCCCACTGTGGGTGCTGAGCACACCCACCCAAGGCTCTTCCCTGGATTGTCTGCCAACTCGCAGTCAACAGCACCTCCTCCTCCTCACCGCGGCTCCTGTTCCCAAACACAGGCTACCTCATCCCACTGCAGGGTCTCTGGAGCAGGGAACGGAGCTTCCCCAGTGCCTTCTGCTGCATTTGAACCGGAACCGAGCTGGCTGGGGGAGCCAGCCCACACTGCGGGCAGGGGGACAGCGGGATACCCTCTCCAGCAATCCCTGGCCGTGTCCCAGACTGTTCTATGGCTTTGGCGCCTTTTCTGCTTGATTAAGCTGTTTAGGAGGGAAACCTTCTTCATCCATATCGATCTCAGGTGGAGCAGTGCCTCTGCCTGCCTGGAGCTGGCAACCACCCAGCGCAGCCCCCTGCTCCCTCCTGCCAGGGGGTCCCTGCAGGCTTCCCACCCCGCCCCAGCCCACGCGAGTCACACACTGGGGTCCCTCTGCAGCCCCCCGGGGTCACACACCAGGTCACACT
>WBMZ01010845.1:0-168186 GCA_013400975.1 Atrichornis clamosus
CTGTGAGGATGGTGAGATACTGAGGAGCAGGTTGCTCATGGAGGTTGTGGATGTCCCAAAACTGGCAGTGTTCAAGGCCAGGCTGGATAAGGCTTGGAGGTGTCCCTGCCCATGGAAGGGGTGGTTGGCACCAGATGATCTTTAAGGTCCCTTCCAACCCTTAGCACTCTATGATTCCATATAATGTGTTCAGGAATTGATTAGGGTTCACAGACAGTTTCTTCCATACTTGGCAGAAGACTTATTTTTTAAAAAGACACAGATTTGCAGATGGCAGCAATGACCTTCTTTTCTATAACAGGTCAGTGGTTGCAAGATCCACTTAGGAAATTATTTGTCTTCCATGCCCCCCTCAACCTGTGGGTTGGCATGAGAAGCAGACACGTATCTCTGACCTCTGATAACTCTTTAACATAAGGCTCTCATGCATTCTTTCAAGCAGAAATCAGAACTGAGATCTCCCCTCTTCTAAATAGGTGCCAAATGCATTTAGCTGGAGTCGTGCTCCCTCCTGCTCCCTCGCTTTGACCCAAGGAATTCTGATATAGTTTTTTCAAGCTGGCACAGCATCAAAAGGTGAAGCAGAGAGAGCCTCCCACCCAGACCAGCCTATAGCCTGGTAGTCAGGTTCCAAGATGAAATGAACCATCTTTATTCAGACTGAGAACTGGGCATGCTGAAACATCTCACGTTAGGGTGTGTAGTTAATGTGGAACTGTATCTCCATACTGAAGTTTCACTCTTACGGAACTCACTATGTGAGACTGTCAAAAATATTCACAAATCCTTGCTTTGACAAATTCTGGTTGTAAAAATGAACCTGTTTTTTGATAGGTACATGGAGAAGAGGAAAAAGAAATCAAACAGGCATCAGTTTCAATAGCAGCACTGGGATATTGACATCATTGCTGCTGCACCTCCCTGAAAGTAACAGTTGGTTTGATAAAGCCAGAGAATGCAGCACTGCTGACAAAGTCCTTCTACAATTGTAATATTTGGAATGGAAAGGGAGATAAGTTGAAAACTGGCACATTCTGTCTACTGCAAATACAGCTGAAATATTAGCTCCTGTGGCAACAGTTTGAATAAACAGGACCTGGTATGCTAAATCCTAGTGGTGTTGGCAGGTGAATACTGCTTGAGGTTTAAGGTGGGGCAGCTTTTCTTTACAGGCTCACTGGCACACACACACTTATTACCTCTAATTTACAGAACCTGGCATAACTTGGGTTGGAGGGTTTTTGTTGGTTTTTTTAGGGGATTTGGCAGTTGTTGTTGTTGTAATTTTAAGAGAAAACAAAATAACCAAATTAAGCTACAGAAGACATATGAAGATATAGGTCTGAGGCACATTTGTTTGAAGTTTAAGAAAAAAGAAACAAGTCAAAATTAGATGACTATTTCAGCAGGACATGCTAAGTGAAAAACTTTGCAAAAGTTTGAATCTGAGATGGGAAAGAAAGATTAAACATTAAAAAAAATGTCTGTAGGTTCTTCTTTAAAATCGCAGCACAACTTGTTATGGGTAATAAAAACTTCTATGTCTCTCATACATTTTGGTGTGTTAGCACAGAATGTTGAAGTGCATTATAAGCTTCTTTTCCAAGTTTACCTACATCTAATTTCCCTCTAAGATGTGTGCCATCTTACCCACTGTGGTCATCTCTGCCAAAATAACCCTCCCAATTTCCTCATATACTAAGTGACAATACACATGCAAAGAATGAGTCAGAAAAATGCACTTAAAACTTTCTGGCAGAATTAACAGCTGATAATACCACATCAAGTCAGCACCTGGATAATTTCTAAGCTTCTTTGGTATTTGTGGGTCAGCAATAATCACTAAACAGAGAGACTTTTATGTAGAACTCATGAAAATAAACCACCTCTTTTGATGAAAAAATCTCATATTTCAAAATAGTACTAACCTAAAGACCATATAAGTGCTTTCAGAGAGCAAATGAGAGTAAAAGCATGAGAAACCTTCAACAGTAGCTACAGTGCAGGAGATTTACCTGTCTGCTGAGCCATTCACCTTTATCCCAGAGGGGTCCACTAACAAGTCTCTGCCTCCTGCATAGGGTTCCTATTTGTCCTTCCAGATTCAACTTTCAATTTTTAAACAGTGCTCAATAGAGCCAGGTTTAGGCTTCATTTATTTTTTTCTCTATAACTCTGGTCAGAAACAAATCCAAGTTTTTAATTTGAAAAACAAACCAGTAAGTTTTCAGGAAATGTCTACTTGCTCTAATTTTTAGTGAAGATGAATACTCAGAAATTAAGAATAAAATAGTGAGGCTTTTTCCCCTCAAATACAATGCAAGGTCTATTGGTAACCTAATTCTTAAATCAACATTATGCTCATTTTAAGCCTTTGTTTATGCAGCAATTATGTAATTATTTGCAGGTGTCAGAATTAATGAGGAAAATCTGCGTATGATATATGACATATATTTGCTATTTTTGCTATTCCATGTTTTGATAGACAAGTGTGCAAAACAGAATGGCAATTTATTTATTTCTGTCATCTAGTACTACATAATCAAATAAAAATATGATTTTGTTAACTTTACAGCCTCTTAAACAAGGCAATGTAAAGATAAAAATACTAGTAAAGGTGAAAAAACAACCTGGAGAGTTACATATATTATACTTTTCAGGCAGAAGTAGACCTTGAAAAACAAAAAGGAACCCCTGCATTGCAGTTAAGTATGATTCAGAGAAGGGATTTTATAACCCTTGAGCAGAGGAAGACTGAAGGAAATGAAGGCATTTGTGGCAAGGCCAAACAAGTTACTTTAATATTTGAAACTCCAGAAATATAAAGAGTAAAAGCAGTGGGTGGCCTTTACTGACAAACTACAGATTTCCTCACTGAAGTAGAAAATATATTTCTGGATTTGCAAAGTGCATGTTCAAACGTAGCTGGCCAAAAGTCTAGTGAGAAAATTCTGTTGATTTCAAAAACTGGTATTTTAATAGACTTGTTCACTGATACCTAGGAAATTTAATCATAAATATGATATTAATGAATTTATGAGGGTAATTTTTGATCCTTTTTTCTAGACAATTAAAGCATTAGTCAGAATATTTATCACATACATAAAACCCACTCACAGTTTTCATTATAATTTCACTAGGAAGACTGTTTACTTCTAGAAAGGAAATATAATATACTTGACATCAGGAAGATGATTATTATTCTGTCAGGAATAGTTCCTTAGGACAAATGCTTGTTCCTGCAGTATTTCAGTGGGGTTATAGCTCTGTTTTTGGAAAGAAAACTTTGCTATGATGCTGCTTTTCTTCCTAAAAAATAGTTTTTCTTTAACCAGAATATCTGCTGCAAGATGGTAGAAAAATAAAAATTATAAAAATGATAAAAGTACAAATTTTGAAAATAGTTTCCTCCTTAGCTTTCAACTATGTCATATAAAAACAATGTGAATAAAAGTCATATGAATAAAAAATTAATCATGATAAAGACAATTTGGTCAGCAAAGAACAGGGAATCAAAATAAGTGATACAAAACCAATCACTCACCACCTCCCACAACCACACAGATGCCCAGCCAGTCACTAAGCAAGACTAACCCCTGACCCTCAGCTTTTATCTCTACACATGGTGTTACACAGTATTGAATATCCCTTTGGTCACCTGGGGTCAGCTGTTCCCTCTGTGTCCCCGCCTAGCTTCTTTCCCACCACCAGCCTCCTTGCCATGGGGGCAGTGGGAAAAACAGAAAGCCTCAACAACTCTCAAGACCTTTTCAGCAACAGCCAAAACACTGGTCTGTGACCAACACTGCACTATAGAGTCTTTTATGAAGAACATTAACTTCATCTTGACCACAGCCAGTACAGTATACTGAAAAGAAAACCAATACAAAGAAAAAAAGCATGTTCTTATTTCAGCTATACAATCATACACACAAAAATACACAGACTTTTATATAGTCGCTATTAAAACACCTTGCAATAAGAACATCAAATATACAGATAGATATATTTTTTTTTCTGTCTCACTGTATTTTAAATTGTGAAGTAGCTCAATTTGCTATAAATGAAGCTCAACAGTTTAGAAATTATGAATTCTTGACATTGGAAATTTCATTAGTATATGTTGGTTTATTTCTTTCCAAGCTCTGTATTCATATATATTCTCAAATATCTCACAGAAAAATGTCATATACCTAGGAGACACCATTAGATCCTTTTAAATTGTCCAATCTGGTTTACTAAGTAATGATGTAACTTGCTTTATCCTATTTTTTGTTACAAAGAGAAAAAATGATTCATGGATGGTTCTGTGGACAAGGAGAAACAAAGGTGGAGGTTAGTGTAGAACAGGTGAAAATGTGTAAGTAGATGAGATTGAGAAGAAACGTATATACTGCACCACACTGCTAATCTGAATGTTAAAAATTTAGTATAAGTGTATTAATGACACATGAACCCTTGCTAAGGTGTTTAGCACGGGGTCCCTGACAGCCTAGGCCATTATGTACCAGCAGTGCAGCACGGCAGTGCACAAATACTACCTGGTGCTTGGGAGAACAGTTACACCACGTCTAGAGGCACACAAATAAGTCTTGCTGCTGGGTAGAACTAATTGGTTTGACTCGAATGCTACACTAGCACAGCAGTCCAGTTTGCAAGCCTAAACCAGGGCCAATTAGTGCTATCTTTGATCTCTCTGCCTTTTACTGTGTAATAATGAAAAGCATTATAACAAAATTAAACTTCATAAAACCAAAAAAAAGGTCAAAAGCAAATACAGCTCAGAAATTAGATGTGAGGACCTGCTTCACAGCAAGTGCTGTATGTTATCTAGAGTTCTAGGCCTAGATAACATATTTTATTTGTCCATATTTTTGAAGCAAGTCTTATGTCCTTAGCAGTTGAGGTAAAAAAATTCTGATAAATCACAACCATCTAGAACAACAGACAACAATATAATTTAACATGTGATATGGTTAAACAAAGATCTAAAGGAACAAAATCAATGTTCAATGTTTTTAAGATTTGATTCATAATCAAAAGCAAGCAGGTTAATAAATGAAAATAATTAAGAGTATTATTTTATATTTAATTCTAAGTATTAAGTATGAAAATACCCTTGAAATTGTACAGATCTTCTGGTGTTTAACTTCACAGCTTCTAAAAAAGAACTGAAAGTTGTATTACATCTGTTAAAGCTTACTCTTTCCCTCAGGTTTTCCCAACAACAAATGCAATAGTCAAGAGGAAAAATCTTCTGAAAGAAGAAACATTTGTAAGTAGAAAATTTAGGGGAAAGATGACTGACTGATCCTCTCTCTCCAAGCTCCTACTGTTCATTGTGTTTTCAAATTTCCAAGTTTGATTGCTCTTTCGGTCTCAAACACCAACCTCTTACCCTACTGCTACTGCCTGCAGTATATCAATACAAACTACGTGATCACTCACCAGAGCTTATTAGGTATTTAAATCATGCCCGAACTGTGTATGCTACATTCATGTGCAGACCACAGTTAATGCAGGCCAATTAGACAATTCAAAGAAGACGACTTGTTTACCACAGGACAAAAGTTGGTTTTGGACCTGAATGGCATCCTGGTGTAATGTTGCATGGGAACAGAGAAGACAAATTTCTCATGTTCACCACACACTGAAGGCATTTGTAACTGAGCACATTAAAAGGAGTCCCACAGAAAGAAAGAATGAGACTACAGTGCCCAATAACAACTGGTGACCACAATTTGAAGAGCTTACAAGGGCTACTGTTTACATGAAAAGGAGGAGACAGAGTTAATTAGCTCAGCTAAGTGCAAGAAGTTTATATTGACATTAGTGTGGGTAGTAACAGGAATTGCAGGGAAGTACCAGAAAGAGAAAGGCTTTTTTGAGAAAGCAGCAGGAAGTAAAATCACAGCATCCAGCTTTCACTCAGAGCTAAGGGCTAGATATGAAGACATCACAGGTGGTAATGATCAATGAAGGAGTGAAGTGGTCTTAGACGGACTGCTGAAAGAAGAAGGAAAGAAGAAATCAGCCAAATACAGAATTTCAGTGTAGCAAGGATGGGAAACAGGAGGGGATGGAGAGATGGCTAGAATGAGTACAAGTGTGGTATGAGCCATTGTTAAGCAGCAGCTGATCGAGACTAAAGAAAGAAAGGAAACCAACTAAAATTCCAGTAACTATTGTGGGAGAAAACATACTAGTCTCTCTGCTTATGAAACAAATTTTCCTTAATGGGGCAAAGGGTAGTGATGGGAGTATTCTGGCCTCTGAATCATGGTAGGACAATTCAGAGGAAAATGGTCTGTGCCTCGTGAATCTGGAAGGCTTACAAGAAGCTAAATCACTAGATTAATGATAGCATATATAATCATAATCTTAAGTGGGAGATGACATTTCTTCAATATAAATCCATCTTGGAAAGCACTTGAAATACTTTGAAAGCAGCATTACAAAAATGACAGAAATGGATTATTAACTGCAGATATAAACCCTCTCTTTGGAAACAAAAAACTTTAGTCAGACGAAAAATACTTCTTAATTCAGCAGATTTATCAAAGGAGGAAAATGTTTCCAAGCTTTGGCAAAAACATTTTGCTAATATCGTCCTTACCAATTTAACTCTAGATATCATTAGAATGGTTACAACTACAATTACAACAGAAAACAGCTTTACATATGAATGACTTTTTTTTTCTGCTATCCTAGGATATTAAAATACCAGTTGTCCAAAATCAAGGGAGTAACAGCAGTGTCACCTGTATGTTGATGCTTCCTTTTCTATCAACTACAATGTGTAGAAGATGCATTCTCAATTACATGCAGAAGTTCCTAGTTGCCCTGTTTCTCATATTGGGATAGTATTCTGTCACTGATCACTTGTGAAACTCAGTACTATTTAATGGGACACTCTTATCAAGATAAGAAATTGCCACCTGATATTAAGGCCCACAGAACAAATAAATATCACTGTGACATTACACGATAATTTCAAAAAGGACAATGGAAACTGATGAAGCTTAATTGTTTCCAGTTTCTTCTGTCATCTGAAATCTACATAATCTTCACCTTCATAAAGGACCTGAGGTCCCACATTCACTGTTCAAATTAAAAAGCTCCCAAATTCATAGGGACAATAGGAAATATAACACTGGAGGGATGGAAAAATACAAGATTACAAAGCTCCCCACAGCAATCCTTTAATGAAGGTTTTAAACTAACATGAACCCATTAAATAATGTCACATTTAATGAGTACTTAAATAATGTCATTAATAATGGAGTAATTGGACCTCTTTACAGAAAGAAAATCTATTTAGCACTGTCATCATTTCCGGCAATACAAGTTACTGAAGAGTGTCTTATTCCCAGTTGTTATTATTTTCGAAACAAAAATAAGCCTGAAATAATGAGTGAGAGCAACTTTTATGGAAAATGCAGCCTAACCATTTAATTTCTATTCTGTAAGAAAAACCCAACCCGACACTTGCCTACCTGTGATTATATCAGGTAGTCATATAAGATTACAACTGCTTTTCTTGTCTTGGAAATAAGTGCAACTTGGCCAACTGACTCAAGCAGGATGGTATTGTATGGAATTTCACAGCAATTATTAACCCAAAGACAAAATCTACAATGAGTTTTTGCCACATGTAATCACTTTCACATATGACCTAAACAGTTTATCAAATGTAGCTTCATATAGTTTGCTACCAATGAATAAAATTTAGCATTCATCATTAAGTCTTTAAACAAAGTAGTAATTTAGACACCATGATTACACTCAGATAAATAGACCAATATGAAACTAACCAAAACAAATTTTTCTTTTGTTTTGTTCAGTCAAGAGAAAGGAATTTCTTTTCTGTTTTTAAATGTATGCACTTTTTTTGAAAGAAATTCAAACCAATGCTTTTGAAACAAGTTCTAAATTATAAATATTTCTACACTGACATTTCTCAATAAATTAAATGATGATTTAATGATTAAAAACTGGACAGCTAAGGAAAAGAATGTATCAAATCCTTTACCAAAAGCAGTAACATTTCATTTCCAATAACTAACCTTTTTACTAAAGAAGTTTCTTATCATAATTAATTTGAGTTCTGATGTTTTACCCTACAATTTATTATATAAGGTTTAAATTAGTGATCTGAGATACCTAAACCATCTTTAGACATCTAATTCAAAACCATGTATTTCTTCTCATAAAATTTTAGAAGCTACCTTAATTTCCCCACCCATGTTCTGAATTTATACTAAAAAGGAAATATTTGTTATTGTTGGACAGCTTTGTGGCTACTGCTCATTTCTGGTTGTATGCTTTAACACTCCAAATGTTGATCAAGTTCTGCTTTGTATTGATACCAGCAGGATGAAGATACCACTAAAGAGAAGTGAAGAAACTCACTTTAGAATGCTAAATTCAATGTGGCAAACATAATCTCACTGTAGACAAGAAAGAGGGATACTTTCCTTCACAAGACCATTCAAAGCAGGAGTCTAACTTGACTGCTCTGATGGTGAGGAAGACTTTCTCACTGCAGGAAGGGGGCACGGGGACTTTAGAGTCACTGAACTGAAGGCAACTTTCGTGGACCCCTTACAACTGGAACATTAGCTGAAAAGGTAAAACTTCTGAGACATGCTCATCCAGCTTCATCTCTGTGTAACCAAAATACCTAGAAAAGGCAGAGCAGGAAGTCCATGCTAACATAGCTTACTGTGCAATGTTGTTAGTCGAATACTTGAAGGATGTAGATTAAATTTGTGTTTTATTATGGGAAAATTAATTTTGTCCTTGACTCACATTTTATTAATAATAGTAATGCTGACAACTTTTTGTAGTTGTTTATAACAGAGATCTGTATAAGAACATGTTGACTTCAGTCCTTGTGAGCAATTACTGACAAAGAATCTGAATAGAAAGGTGGACCCTACAGACTTCAGCAGCACATAGCAAATATAACTTGGCTGTCACTTATAAATCAAACAGGATGCAGTGACTGAAGGGCTGGATTGTGTCTTTTTTTCTAGATTCTCACAAAACTGGTTGGAACCTACTTCCCATGTAGCTCAGCAGTGGCCAATTCTACCAGAAGCTTCAGTTCTCCTGTACACAGCTGGACTTACCAGAAGTCTTTACTGTTGTTATTCTTGATCATATTATAACTTCAACACAATGTATAAAGCATATGATAATTTCTTCTAACTTGTTTGCTTTTTAATTTTTTTAATAAACAAAAGCAGTATTTTTACTGTACCACATTGTGTTGCTTTTCTTCACTTTTCTACGCAAAATAAAATATTCTGATGGTAATAGGCTCAGAAAAGCTTGATATAAATGAGCTACCTGAATAGCAAATATATATTCATTTCACATGAAGTGGGACATCATTGGCAGGAATTAACCTGACATTAAACCTTTTGATCTTGATTCATATTCTAAATCAAAGTTAAGTTTGACAGGAAAAAGTGATCACATCAATAGAGGCCATGTGACAGAGAACCAGATTAGAAAATTAAATGGACGTAGAGATTAGGTTTCTAAAGAATTCTGTGAGAGATATACAATAGTCTTCCCTTTGGTCAAGCATGCTTTGCAGGAAGAATCTCTAGCACAACATTTCAGCATTTCAGTCTTCAGCAGGAAATGGTGACAGTGTTTGTCTCAGATACACATACACCCACAGAGTTAATCTGGGTAGCGTGTTACAGTGTGAGAGGAAGTCTGGTTTGGTTGTTTCACTTGAATTGTTTGAAAACAGCTTAGAAAATAATATTAAACACTTAACGCATCTGGTAACGCTAAGATTTTATATTTCATCAAACTCCTAAGTTAAAAGCACTTATCTCTGAAACCAAAGTAAAAATATCACCCAGAATTATAGCTCATACAATAAAATACCATTGTTAGAACCATTGAAATCAACCAAATGAATGTTTCCTAAAATTCAGCAGGCAAAAATATGATCTGCAGAGCTAAACCATCAAAATTATCTTTAATCACATCTCCAAGTGTAATGACTACATGAAGAATTTTGAAAAATACATGCTAGTTAAAATTATTTAGAATATTTAGAGCATTTAGACTATTCCTTAATTATGATCCACTTTAACTGGAAGCTTTCGATTTGGGACAATTTGAGTTATGTCAATAAAAAACTCTCCAAATCCCATTTTGAATTCCAAATCCACCCAGAAACATTAGAATTGCAAGAAACAAGCCACTTCCTACAATATACTTGTCTGACCAGAATGAAATATAAACTACACAGCTCTCTCTGTATTCTTTCCTTTGAATGGAGAGCAAGGAGTTGGACAACATGATCTCTAGAGGTCATCTCATCCTAATTATTCTCTTATTATGTTATGTGATTTGGCTGTTAATGACCAGTTAATTTCTACACTGATGCACACCTACCCAGCAGCTGTACTTGGGTCAAAGTCACTGCCTATTCATAGTTCTCCTTAAACCACCTCAAATATTACTAAGGACTGGATCAAAAAAATACATGAGGGAAGGAATAGATTGATTTGGTTTTAGAATAAACACCAGCAAATGCACAGAAAGAGAAGTGGCTCACTGACAAGAAACATATGGAGTTACAACTTTCATAATTTTATGCAAAATGTAAAAATATGAATAACAAATAATAACAAGACCAAAATTTATGACAATCTTATCACACAGGAGAACCAGCTTCCCATTCCCAAAGTCAATTGAGAATCACTAAGTGCTGTGAAGACCTACACCAACAACAAAGTCTGAAAGAAAAGACAAACAAAACACCCACCTTCAAACCTCTAAAATAAACAAATACCAGGTTCTTTCCCTGGATGCAGAGAGAAGTCAACTGAATACGGATGACATAGGGTTTTTTTGTTTTCAAATGATAAAGTAGATTCTGCAGAACTTTTTTCTTACTATTAACAAACTTCCAGGCTTGCTAAAAAATCAGAACTGGTTTTAGAAATTCTGTATCATCTAGAGTGTAGCAACTGCTGTTAGTCTGATGGGTTGTGACAAAGAGAGGGCCATCATGCTATGGAACTGACCACACAGCTGAACTGAATCTAAAAGCAAATTATAAGAAAAATACTCAAGTCTCCAGATTTCCATCTGATGTGCAAGGAAGTCTTGCTAGGATAGGGAAGGGAAAAGAAAACTCACTGTCTGAGATGAGTAATCCATGTTTCTAACTTATCAGTGACACTTGGCTTTCCAGAACAGTACTATTTGTAATAGGATGTTATTACACAAAGCTTTGTAAATCTTACTTACAAAGCACTGGCCATATTAAAAATTATGTTCAACAATGTGACCTAGCAAATAACTTATTTTGGGAGTTTATCTTAAGAAAATCCCCTTAATTAGTGAATAAATGGTAGCTCATAATTTACTAGGTTATTTAAAGCATAATAGTTGGCAATTATCAAAAAAGAATATATTCTTAACCTCATGAATTTTTTTTTCTTTCATTTGAAGAAAATAATGTACAATGCTTAGTTGAAAGTCTTGACAATTGGGCACAAAAGAATATTAGGAAGCAGAATGATGAGCCTGAGTTAACATCCCAACTCCACTTGCTTCAGATGAAAATGCTGAAAACTAAATTACAAGGACTGTATCCATTTATTTTACTCATAAAACTTCAATACCATTTAAAAATTGTGCTTCTGTCCCCTTAAATAAATGCAGTAAATTCATCTGATGTTTTGAGAGCATAATTTTGGATCTTGGTTGAAAGCTATCTACTGCAGCTACAAATCTTTCAATTCTTTACCTGTATAGCAGCTCAAAATTAGGCTGGGACCAAATGAAATCTTACAAAGCATTTATTTTTTATTATTAATGTTTGATTATGGTTATGGGATGTATCAGATTTGATAAGCAGCAGACCTAGCTAGGGCTATTCAGCATGTTAGGAGAGCACCATTACAACTTCCTGTGGATGATTCAAGACTAAATTCTGGAGGATTATGAAATAAACCAATACAACACTTACATTTTGATCACTGATGGCAAGTGATGATCTCCAAACATGGAGTTATCTACTGTGTATATATCTTAATCAACAACCCACAATAACTTTAAATATTTGGAAAGAATAATATGATACAATGTTCAGTGGAAAGTTCAGGCAGGAAAACAATCTGATGGAGCAAAATGCCAAGATTTTTTTATACTAAAAATTCCTCGAGTGACTTCTTTTCTTCAAATTTCTGTTTATAATGTCTAGCATATTGTAAGCATCACAAATAGTGCAACACTTCATAAACTAATAAAGCTTCAAGTGAGCAACCCATATACAACTATGGACTAAGTAAGTGGTCAATGAACCACTGAAAAATAAATGCTCACATTAATTTGGTTTGCCTTTTAAAAAAATGTTTCCAGTTTTGTGAAGCTATATTAACTAAATAGGCAGCAATTTTGGAATGGGAACAGCTGTTGTGTTACACAGAGCTAAACATTAGCAGAATCCTGTAGAATATTTTAACATTTTGATGATAAGATGTCAGTAATTTAAGAGGTTAGAAAAATAAAGTGCTCCTTTTTTCCTTTGATAAACAGACTTGTCTACTGGAATCTGACATTTATCATGCTCACTAATAACACCTGTACATCTCAGTACTTCAGACAAAGAAAGCTTTTGAAGATGCTTTTTCCTGGGGTAAAGCTTGCCGATAAGGACACTAGTGAAAGCTGGAAGGGTGACACCTGTCTTTGGGCAGTCAGGTTACATTGGAAAACTGATATGCTGAGTTTCCTCCTCCAAAAGTGAATGATCTCAATATAAAGATTAAAAAAAAAAAACCTGAAAGATCTAAAGCTTAGCAAATGTCGTGAAAGCTACCATTGTGTGAAAGCTGCCACCTCTCTGTGTGTGTGCATGTGTCACCCACTGAAGCAGGATTTTAGAACCAAAGGCTATGAACAGCTATCTTCAGAGAGGTCTATCATCACATTTTACTATTCTACAATGCATACTTCCTGGACCTCTAAACTAGACTGAGCTTAGTAAAAGTTTGTTATAAGTCTGAAGGAAAATCTTCCAGGCAACAAGAGAATGAGAGTTTGGTGTGACATTCTCAGTGACTTCTGCTGTCAGCCAGAGTCAGGCAAGCTCAGACACACACTCAGTCTGCAGCTACTACTGGATTTCTAATGAGTGATTTCTTATTTTTACTTGTGATATAGAGACTAGTTGTCCATTCATGCTTCTAAAGAGAAAATCAGCATAGCCTTACATTTGCTTCCTATGTCAGGAATGATCTGTGAGTGCAATTAAGAGCAGGTTCACCTTTGATTTTATCCTTTTGCAGTACTGAGCAAACAGGCACAGAACGAAGACAGAATATAGTCTAAATGCTAAAAGTGTCAAAGCTAGCTTTGTTTAAAACTAATAAAAAATCACAACCAAGAAAACATTAGAGAGAAACATTTCACAAAGGTAGAGGAAGATGTGACCTTTTGATCACTAAGGTACAGGATTTTATAACACAGAAGGTGGCTGAAGAGCTAGTGCTTTAGACTTACTAATCACATGGTGAAGACCTTTTCATCCAACTTCCTTATTTGCTTCTATTCCATTCCTTTTCCAGTGAAACCACCTTTACACAAGGCTTGAAAAACCAGTCTGATGTTAACAAAATATATTTTAACAATAGATAGCACTTACTTACAAATATATAATGAAAGCTTTTGTTCTTCAAGGGTGGGAAGCTGAGATGCCCAAACTAATCATTATCCTGACATGATTAGTTGCCACCACATCTGATCTCAGCTATAAGTTAGTAGCGGGCTCCAATGTATCAATGCCAAATATCAGTCTGCATAAAGTAGAATGCAAGGTACATGCTTATACAAAATACAAAGATTAATATATGGACGTTGCTTTAATCTGTCCCGTGTCAAGGGTAGGACTCTGTATATCACTGGAAAATAATGTCTTGGCAAATATTCAGATGAGGGTTTAGGAACACATTAACCACTTACCTACCCAAAAATCTGCTCAAAGGTAAGCGAATGCAAGGATCTGACAACTCAAGAGCACAATTAAACACAAGGATAGATTTTGTTATAGAGTTCTGTCTTTAATCTCCCACGGAGACCTTTTGAAAATGTTCATGTTAACTCTGTCCAATTGCCTCTAAGTACACTGCTATATCTTGATCACAGGTTATACTCAAGCACAACTTGCAATATTTTAAACATACTTCAGAAGTAACAAATAGCAGTAACTATGAGCAGATGTTAAGTGTGAATTTACATAGAACAGACAGCTCTGTAATTATATTTTTCAGTTACGCATTTCTGTATCTACCTCTCATTTACGTTGTGCTGGATCATGCACACCTATGAAAGAGACTTAGACTTAGAGGACTGATACATCTTCATGGGATGTATTTATACTGCCTGCCTACTTGGTTTCTCTCTTCCCAACTTTGTTCTCACTGTGGGAACATATTAAAAAGAAATAAAAAGGTCACTTATCACAAAGCAAGGCTTCAGTTATTGTTTTAGAAACCTTTTTTTTTTTGTCTCAAAATCAAAAATAATTTCCTAACTTAATTTCAAGGCTGAGTTTTCCTGATTTTGAAGCTGGATACTGTAGAGCATATGAGTCCAAAAAGTCCTCATAAAGGAGTGCTGCTTAACCTTGTCTAAGACCATGAAAATATTTGTATGCCCCTGTTTGTCACCTGCTTCTACACAATGGTGAAAGATTTGTTCTTGGACTGGCTGGAACATGCAGCTCTCTACCACACCATAGACCAGAGCAGTATCTGCCCAAAACTACTGCAGGACACAATAAAATTCTGCAAGTCTTTGGACACTGCAAGGACCAGGGACAAGTACTGGAGGGAGAGAGGGGAAAGGGCTAACAATTTTCATCAGAATACCTATCCTGTGACTGGAGCAGGCATTTTGTATCCCTGGGTAAATGAGATGGCTATGTGTTCATTTGATTCAATTCTGCTTGTTTACTCACAACAGACAATCTTTAGACTTTGAATTCCTGTGCCTTCCAAGCTATTTCTTGCCAGCTGATTCATAATTATTGACTAAGGGAAGATTCTTATCCCATTTCAGCTGTGAAGTAAAACAATGCAGTTAATTATCTCCTGCACACTTTCTTCCCTCTGAAGAAGTCAGTGGGTCTCTGAGACCCACTTAAAGTTCTATTATTCCCAGCAAATGTTTCAGCCATGGAAGTTAATTTCTAATGATGCACATGCCTTTTGTTTAGTTGATTAATATTCATTCATCTACCTTTGCCCAAAAAGAGCTTCCTGGTTTCTTAATTTTCTTGAAATGGGAATATGGAAATATAGCATATTCTATGATCAACTATCATGGCTTTCTAAGCCTTTTTACCATGAATGAACACAGTCAGCTGTTTTGTTTTGGGTTTTTTGGCATATGAACATATAACTTATATGCTCCTGGTTTCTCCCTCTGGCTAATATGCACCCCAAACTCTTTGTTAATTATTTCACTGATCATTCACTGTCATTCTCAGCATTTATGGTTTTCATGGTCATTTTCAGGATCTAATCAGATCTACATTTGTATTAGTGTCTTTCTTTTAAACCATATTTTAAAAAGATTGACAAGGCCTACCTACAATTAAAAAAAAAAAAGTCTGTCTAGTGTTATAACCTGTTTGTTTAATTCTTATAAAATCTCCATAATAATATTTTCAAAAGGCACTTTCACCAATAGGAAAAAATGACCATGTGAACAAAATCAGATCTACCAGCATATAAAATTCTACTCTAGCCTGATACTACTGATTAAACTAAAATTATACAACCATTTAATCATAGTTAATCACAATCATTAGTAAGTTGGTATTTATGAAAATCCTATTCAGTTATTTTCAAAAGCAATCATAACTCCAGTAAACTTAAAATGACACTTGCCATATGAATCTGGTAAGGTCAGGCTCTGGTTTCATGTATACAAATAATTAATCCAATTAAGTCTTGAAAAGGCCTTGTTAATCTACTGTGTATGAAATATTAGCTGCCTGAAAGATATGAAGTAGGTCATGAGAAAACTGTCAAAATGGGGAAAAAAAGACCCTTTAAAAACTTTCTTGCATAGGGAAGCAAGCAAAGTGACAGTGGTGGAGTAAAAACAGAACTTAAAGATTCAATGGTTAGTATAATTTTAATTAGTTGTAAAGAAAAACTATTGAGATGTTATTGTGCATAAAATCCTATGGATTTCTTTCTCCAAAAGATAAGATAAATTAAGAATGTTTTGGGAACTTCAGATTAACATGGCACAGCCGTTGTTATGGCCTGAATTTATGGGTAACAGCAACTGCTGCAGCCCTTCTCTCCATCAAGGCAGGGTTGAGGAAACCCTTTAGCAGGGAAGCGAGCAATGGGAGATTTGCTAATTAGGAGAAGTAATAGATAATGACTTTTTTTTATTAAAGCAGAGTGGCACACATGAGAGGACAGAACAAAGACAGATGAAGAAAGCAGGCAGAAAAGGGGAGAAAGAGTTGAAAAATGACAGTGAAGCATGAAACAGAGAGAGGCAGCAGTACAACCTGCTTCACAGTAAGACACCAAAAACAGCAGTGAATAGGCAACCTGGGAATGTTTCTGTCTGTTCCTCTCTGTGTGTGGTCCCCAACTGCTTGTGATCTTGGGGAAAAATAGGGTATGATAAAAAAAGAGCTGGAAGGCATTAGCTGATAGAAATCTCATATTCTTATACTTTAAAGCGATAAACAGAACATTTGACTGTTTGCAATGAGGACAGGAGGTGTGAGGTAATGTATCAGCATTCTAACATATGTTATAGCATTGCTCATATATCTGAGTTTTGGCAAACACTAGGAGATAATCTATAAAAAACTAACAGCCTGTGCATTAACACTACATGGGGCTCAACATGAGAAAAGTGAAAAAGGGTGTAAATCCCTACAAGTAGCAAAAGTAAAAACAAATGGCTATTGTCCTAGTCATAGATTATCAGTAAAAGACCAAAATCCCGTGTGGGTTGATGAAAACAAATAACATAAAATTTAAATTGAGTATTTCAGATTTATTTCTTACACGTATTCACCTGGCCATGACTACTAGAGCACCACTAGCGCCCTCTCTTCATGGGATTGAGGTTTTCCAGCTGGTTCTACTTCTCCACACTCCCTAGACTGAGACCATAAAGATAAGCTCTTAGAGCATCTCCAATGTCTTTTACTTTTGCCTGAGCTTTAGCTCTAAGTATCTGCAGACAGCATCATGTTTCTATCAAATCTCTCGGAGCTGCAGCAACTTGGCACCTGATGGAACTCCACAGGCACGAGTCACTCCCTCTGCTGGAGAAAAGGGAAACATTCTGCAATAAGGTCTTCTGTGAGCAGCTCCTCACATGGAATCAGGGTGATCAGGTTAGATGAGCTACTGTTGTTTTATGCTAATAGTCCTTCCTCACCTTTTAATTGTTTATAATACATATTCTGGTGATCAGGTACCCCACTTCTTGAGGTAAGGATTTCTTGACTCTCAGATTCTGAAGGACCTCATACACCTTATCTAATGCCTGAGGACACCCGATACATATATATATATATATATATATATGTATTTTTTAAATGTCTACATGTATATATATGGTCGGTAGAGCTTATAAAGTCACTGAAATCTTGACATAAATTACATTTCTTCTACTAAAAATCTCTGATTAGCTCCATCTTTTACTGTCTGATTCTTCTTAGATATTGAGGACTTGTGAATAGAAACACAAAGTAACAGAGATTGGCCCTCAAAGCCTCATTGATCATAAAATGTATTGATTTGCTATAAAAGCTTTAAATTTAGATTACTCCACTGTGAAATTGTCTTTTATTTAAATCCAGTTCCCAAATAGGTCTACTTATGACTAGATTGAAAATGCTTCTGAGAGAAGCTGCATGAATTGTGCTCTGACATGGTGGGTATTACTGAAATCAGCTAGTAAATAATTATATAATTCAGTTTGAAGCCTAAGATAAGCACTGGGAGAAAAGATTTAGGTCCTAGTTCTTGCAACGGTCTCAAAGAAAACAGGTGAGACTCCAAGAGTGAATACATGTTGTATTATACTGGAACATGTTTTCAGCAGCATTAGGGAATATACATGCTATCCCCTGCAACAGCATGACTGCTATAAGGCAACTAAAATGTATTTACTGTGATCACACAGATGTTATGTAGGGAACTGGTGAAAGCAGCTTACCCACATGAACATTTTTACTGATACACCTTTACCTTCTGACATACCCAACAAGTGTCTCAGCTAGCTGTACATTCCAATACTCCTCCAACAGAAGTGGAAATCTTTTCCATTTCCACTCTTAGTAACTTCTGTAGAATCTCTCCTTCTATAACTGAGAAATTTTAGACTTTATTATCCCAGAGATAGGAACACTGACACCAAGGTTGGAAGAAGACCACCTACTACTCATAATTCTTTTCACTGAAATATTTCACATCAAAAGTAATAGGAGGAAACACATTGGCCTGCAGCCAAATTCCTAAAGAGGGCACCAATTCTGCATCACTGTGTCCAGTTCTTTTCTGCCTCCTCTGTGTCCTTTCAAATCTTATGGGTAAGGGCTGATGGTACCATGTTCAGCAATGTTTGTTGCTGTCAGGTTACAGTAAGGAGATCAAGAGCAAGGAAATCCCAGGCCTGGTTTCCCTCAAAGACAATTAAGCAAATTTCCTCACTCTGGGAAACTGGGCTCTGACTTTAAAGTAATGCAAAAAAATATTTGTTGTTTCTTATTCCATAGAAGTTTCATATTTCACGTTTAGTGTTTAGAGTTTAGTGAATCTCTGTACCAGGCTTCTTCACAAATAGTCCTTTAACTAGGATTTCCCAGCTGACTAAAAGGCCCAAGTTTACCATAAGGGAAGACTGAATTAAAATGAAGGCGTCTCTCTACTGCCAGGAGAGAGGCAGGCACTCAGCCACTCACGAGCTGCCCCTGTGGTGGATGGTACAGAGAATTACTCTACACATCTTATTTTGGAACATGCTTTGACAAGTCCCCCTATCCAGTATATATGTCAATTTCTTTTAGGTGTTGATTGTGTATGGGGGAAAGTAAGAATTTCCTTATTTTGGAAGAGAAGAGTTAAGATTAATAACAGTACAGCAGAAGCGACATTTCACTGTTAATGTAGAGGTTTCACTTTTTTAAAATGGCAGAAGCTACAGGCTCCATGACCATTCATTCATTCATTCATTCATGTTCTATTCCTCCATCACCTCTCTGAGATTTCATCACATCTTTAAAATTTATCTTCTGGCAGCATTGTATTTTCTATCTTCCTCCAAATCTGAGTAAGTTCAAATAATAATGCAACAATTCTACCAAGGCTGCAATTTAAAATTTTTAAATAAATGTTTAATGATTTTTTTATTTAAATAGGATGTTATGCACTATTGCTTCCTGAAAAACATAACTGACATTTATGTTTGTATTTCTGCTCATGTTGAATAACACACAATTTTCAAATACAGTAAGTATAATTCTTCATCATGCATTCCTGTCAAAGTCAATGGTAGGATCAACTTAGCTTGACAGCTTGGTAGATACTGCAGTGATGGATGATGATACTAAGTGCATCATAGTAGTGCATAAGAAGTTTGAGGACTGGATAAATTAGAAAACATGACAAAAATAGGATAACACAGTTCCCCATATGCCTTTTTTTCCCTATTTGACCACTGGACTTTAATTTTGCATTACTGGCAGGCCATTTGTACACAATTACTGCTGTAAGCAGATTGGAAATGTTCAAATATTCCAGAGAAGTGGCTACAGCATATATGCAAAGCAGCTAAGTAGTGCACTCACAAAAAATCTAAATAGATAATTTAGCATATGTTCATGTCATTTGTAATACTCAGCATGTACTGTGGAAATGCCCCCTGAAATTTAATGTGGACAAGATGCATCAAGCTGAGTATACCCAAACAAGCCATGTATAAAGTGCTTACTCATGCATTCTGTCTGGGAATTTCCAGGCAAAGCACAATAGCCATAACAATGGTTCCCATTTAGATTGTAGTCTAGGTTTATAGTTCTGAAAATAATGTTATTAACTAGTAAGACTGTATTGAGACACTGTGAAGTATGCTCTTGTTTTACTTTATTTTTGTCAATACACAAATCTTCACCTAAATTTACTCCAAAACTGAAAACCTCAGTCCAGTAATTTTTCCCTTTGTGCATTTATGGTATTATTGCATGAACTTATACTCAAAATGAATAAAAAATGTTTTACAAATATCTAGGCATTTCTGTCTGCCCCATGAATTTCACCAAACACGTGGTGAAACATCCATTCTTGAATGCTCTACTGCTGCTTCATTAACACTGGAAGCTCTGGACACACCAAGAATGAAATGAAGGTTGAATGTTGTGAATCACCATTCCCTGTCACTGACAGAGAAATTATTGTGAGCAACCACAAAGCAAGCACAGCCTTGGAACAGCAAGTTTCTGATCAATGAGCAGAAAAGGTTTGACTGCCACCTACAGATATGAGCAATTAGTGCACTGGTAGCAATTTAAAAAGAACCCCAGAACTACAAACGTAATAAACACCTAGTGCAGATATTCGGGGAAAACTAATTACTTAAGTATAAAACAGAGGAGTTAACATGAAAAACTTCCCAGTTTGAATTTTTTTCTGGTAAAAATATAAATGTACAGAAACTCCAGTTGCCTTCATTTTCCAGAGTGGTTTGAGATCTGTTTACAAATCCAGTGTTTACTACTACCTAAAGATTACTAGATAAAAATGGAAAATACTAACATTTTCCTTGTATTTAAACTATGAATTACTAAGTGCTGATTTTCATGCAGTAAGTTCTCAGTTAAAATTGGCTTAAATAGCTCCTCTCATATAGAGCCATTAGTTAGCAAAACCACAAAATTTTTAATTAAATTGTAAATTTCTAATTATATGTGTAGTGACTAAACACTTGTACGTGGGTACAGCTTTACATACATCACCTACATGGAGTTTTCTGTTCAATTTAGGCTTCCTAATAAGGCTAGTTCACAATAGGCAGAACATATGCCAACATATCACAACACAAATAACTGTATAAAGATTTTCCTTCAGCTGTTCAGAACAGCTAGCACAGTAGTTCAGCCCACCCTTGTCAAACCTATCTACTCTTTTTTCCCTCTGCCTTAAAGCCACTTTCTTTTCTTTGACAGCTGCTTCCAAGCTGTCTTCCTCTCCAAACTAGCTCACTTGCTAAGCAGTTACCCTGCTAAAATCCTCTTTCAAAAGAATTTTTCTAAACTTGCAAAATCATTGCATGGCAAAAGGAAGAGATCACGAATTTAGGGGGTGAGGATGAATAACAAAATTACTTAGAACCATTCTAAATAGTATCTCTGTAATTAAGCTAAATTACTGCAGTTACACACCACCTGGAACTGTTCTCAAGAATTATTCTGAACAGGTCAGAATTTAATATAAAAGTTCAAATGCAGTGTATTTAAACAAAAACACAGTTCACAGACATAAATCCTATGGGCCTTAACTGAAGTTAACTTTCAAAATTCTTCAACAGCTAGAACTGAGCACAACATTCCAAACACAGGACTATTGCTATATCATCCGTCAGTTTCCCTAAATAGACAATGCATAATTTAAATTGAATTCCCAACACAGGATATTAATATTGGATTAATTGTAAGTATCATATGTTGAAACTTTACATTTTCAAAAACGTTTACACTGCAGAAGGTCTGTTCAGACATGGTCACAAAAGTGAAGAAAAGGAAAGTAACAGGTACTTTACATTTTGAGACTTCAGCCGTTTCTTCTTACCTGAGTACCCAAACAAGCAACCATCATATGAGTGAGAAGTTTAGCTGCAAACATGGCGCACCTGGTGCAGAAAAGGTGGGAGATGATAGCCAAAGTGAAACCTGCACAGAAACAACAACAATTAAAAAAGAAAAGGAAGAAGGAAAATTTAAGATTAGGCTGTTAAACTATGCTATATATCCAGCAGATATTTCTTCAAGGTGCAGATCATTTTAAAAACTCAACCAAACAAACCTTACAGTGAGATTATATTCACTTTGGCTCATAGAGGCATCACTCATTAGTTTATTACTCAAGTACTAATATGTATTTAATTTTCCATAGGCTTAGGAGCTAAAATAATTTCTTAATGTAAACAAGTAATTTTTGAAAAGTTTTTTTGGTGTAATTTTCTGCATGATATTGATGATTGTCATAATAGTTACATATAAAGCAAAGGTAACTCAAGTGTTCATATTACTCCATCCCAAAAAATGCTTTTAGAAACAAATACATTAAAATGCCTCCTATTGGATAGCAGTGTTTTAGTAGATATTTATAGCCTTCTAAATGCCAATCTCCCATTTCACCTGTGTTGAGTACAGAAATCTGTTATAGCAGTAGTCAGAAAGAATTACACAACTTTTCATTTCACTAATTAATTGTAAACATGAACAGAACAAAAATGGAAAAGGCCCCTTTCCTATCAGTAAATAGTTCCTGGAAAAAGGACCTTGTGAAAGTTCAGCAACTAAGGAAAACACTGCTAAATCTCATGTGGAGTTAATTGTGCACTTTCACACCCCAGTCAGGGCAGAAATTTGGGTAATTAAGGCAGATCTGTTATCCTCTCTTGACACTGAGTATTTGCTCAGCTACCAGTATTTGTAAGATATGAATGAAATAAATCATTGCTAAAGGTATTATTTCTAAATCTTTCAAAAAATTACTTAGTGATATTTATTACATATTCTCTCTTTTTTATTTTCTTTTTTTTTAAATATTCTTCATATCTAGGTGGAAATGTTAAGAGAAATGAATATTATTTTCATAGCTCTTAAAAATAAAACAATTTGTTACTTAAAAGATTTATTTCAATCTAGTAATCTATATCAAGACATAAGGAAACATCTTCAACCAGCCAAAGAAGCTGAAAGGCATTGCAAAGCATTTGCCTCAAGTTCAAAGTAAACCCTTAACCACGCTAAACTACTTTTATTTTAAAACACATTCTATGACACATGACTACAGTAAACTACTAGTTCTGAACAATGATCTGTATCATTATTGATTCCAGTTCAGCAGAATAGTTTTCTTAGCTTTTGCATCACTTTTTTTTCTTCAGTTTCTATAGCATTTTGCCTTCTATGGCATCTTTGTTTCATCAACTTTATTTTTTTCCCATGTAATTCAGTAATCGTATTTTAAAATCTGCTTATTTTTATGTGCTGAAATCTTCTTTTATTATTCTTAAATATAACCATCAATTCGTGTGAAGCAGGTGAAAAACAGAGAGGTTTTTTTCTTTCTTTATGTTCTTTCTTTTTGGCTGAGGATTTTAAAAAATTAAGGAGCCTAGATTTAATTTGTTAGAGCAGTTTTCTGAAAAGGGATAAATAAGCAATTTAGCTACTTGCACGATTTTTGTTACTCACATAGTGATGATCTAGTATAGAAGTCATAAACCTTACAAGGAGCAGACCCAGAGTCCCATTTAAGGGGGTTAAAGTTAGCGAAGAATCCCTTTAGCATGTTTTCTTAGTAAGCCTATTAACACAGGAGGTAATTTCCAACCTAAATAATTATGTGATTCTAAGAAAAACTTACTTTAATTCGTGACTGCTGCAACATAATAGTGAACTGGCTGCAATGCGAAAGGCTCCTTTATAAGCCAAGTCGAGTTTAGAACTTAGATCCCCTGCTTCCTGCCTGGCATCTTGAGACTTTTGCAAATGCTGTCAAGGCTGCTACTGAAGAGTCATGATCATCATAGGGTAAACTCTTGGGCTTCTTCCAAGATGTTGGGCAGCAGAGTGTAATAGATTCTATCTCCCCTGAGTTATCAGTTCTGAGTGTACATTCCAACCAAAATCATCAAAGAGATTTGACAAAGAGGATGACTGTACTGCTGCTAGAGACACAGGTGAATTTAGGATTTTTACTCTTCTTCCCCCAAGTGAATGGCATATCTCTTCTGTACAGTTCAATAAAACATCTCAAGGAAACAGCCAACCAGGTGAGCAAGGGGTGGTGCCAGGACAATTTGCAGGAGATTTAAACGGCTCTAGGGAGCACAGTGACCTGGAGTGCGCAAAGAGGGGCGTGGCACAGCCATGAGGGCGTGGGACAGTTTTTGCACAGGCAGGGCGAGTAGGAAGGGCAGGGCCACGCTCCCGACTCCTGGTGGTGGGTTGTGTCTTAGATGGGTGTGTTTCGGTTGGTTTTTGTTGGGATTCTTCCCCCCAGCTTTACTAGACCCAGCAATAGTTTGCAAACAGGCAAGAGGCACTGCTGCTGCTGCCAGCAAGTGTGCTAACCCAGAGAGAACCTCCCAGGCAGCATGCAGCTGTCCAGGTCACTGGCTGCAGGGAGTGTCTGAGCCTGGTGTTACTATCAGAGGACAGTGCAAAGACACCTGCGTGCAGTGTGAGCAGGTGAATGATCTGCTCTCTCTGGTGGCAGAGCTTAAGGAAGAAGCAGAAAGGCTAAGGAGTATTAGAGAGAGCGAAAGAGAAATAGACTGGTGGTGTTACACCCTTCCGACTCTGAGAGATCAGCAGGAGTCAGAGGAGCCCCAACCGTGTTACTATCAGGCAGAAGGAGACCTAGTAGATGGGGGGGAATGGTAACATTCAGGGAGGTAAAAGGATCCCCTCCTGACCCCCACCGTCTTCCCAGATGCCTTTACAGAGTAGGTACGAGGCCCTGGATTTCAAGAGTTAGGCAGATGAAACTAGAGGAAAAAATCTGTCTGCAGGGTCTCCCACTTGCACTCAGTCTGTCAGCCGGATTACAAACTCAAGAAGAAAAGAAGGGTAGTAGGTGACTTCTACTGAGGGAGTTCTGAGGGGAACTGAGGGCACTGTGTCGACTAGACCCATCCCATAGGGAAGTCTGCTGCCTCCCTGGGGCCCAGGTATGGAATATTACCAGGAGACTACCTGGCCTAATTCAGCCCTCTGATCATCACCCATTGCTAGTTGTCCAGGCTGGCAGCAATGAAGTTGACACAAAAGGTACCAGGGTAATTTTAAAGGACTTCAAGGCTCTGGATCGACTGGTTGATGGGGTAGGAGTGCAGGTATGTTCTGCTCAGTTCCTTCAGTAGCGGGGACGAATGATGAAAGGAGCAGGAGCACCCATATTACATTATCAATGAATGGCTTAAGTGCTGGTGCCATTGTGGAATTTTGGTTCTTTTTGATCATGGGGCAACTTCTACCAGACCTGTTGGAGTCAGATGGGCTCCATGTATCTAACAAGGGCATAAGGATTCTAACCCATGAGTTGGCAAGGCCGATTGACAGGACTTTAAACTAGGTTTGAAGAGGGAAGGGGATGAAGCCAGGCTCTCCAGAGATGAGCCCATGGGTGGAAAGCCACAGTCAGAGATGAAATCAGCTGCCCACCTGCAGTGCATGTACACGAATGCACACAGCATGGGTAACAAACACAGGAGCTGCAAGCCATGGTGTAGCAGGAAAGTTATGATGTAGTTGATGCCAGAGAAATGTGGTGGGATGATTCACATGACTGGAATGCTGCTGTGGATGGCTACAAGCTCTTCAGAAGAGACAGGCGAGGGAGAAGAGTGGGCAGGAAGCAGGGGGAAGGCCAACAAGGCTGACATCCTGGTGGGAGTCTCTTATAGACCACCCAACAAGGATGAAGAGGTGGATGTATTATTCTATAAGCAGCTGGAGGATGTTTCAATATTGCCAGCCCTTGTAGGAGACTTTAACCTGCCAGATATCTGCTGGGAACTCAACTCAGAAGAGAAAAGGCAGTCTAGGAAGTTTTTAGAGTGTGTGGAGGAGAGCTTCTTGTCACAGCCGGTGGGTGAGCCTGCCAGGGGTGGGGCCCTGCCAGACCTGCTGTTCACAAACAGAGAAGGGCTGGTCAGAGGCTGTCTGGGGCACAGTGATCATAAAATAATAGAGTTCTCAATATTTGGTGAAAAAAGGATATTGAAAAATTAATAAAACTTCCACATTGGACTTCCAGAGGGCAGAATTCAGGATGCTGTTTTGGAGAGTACCTTGGGAAACAGCCCTTAAAAACAAAGGGGTCTGGGAAGAATAGACATACTTCAAAAAAGAAATCTTGAAGGGATAGGAGCAGACTGTCCATCTGTGCCAAGCTGGTGGGGACTGGAATGGGCTGCCCAGGGAGGTGGTGGAGTCACTGTACCTGTAGGTGTTAAAAAAGACTGGATGTGGCACTTAGTGCCATAATCTGGTGTTAGGTCATAAGTTCGACTCGATGACCTCAAAAATCTTTTTCAACCTGGTTGATTCTGTTATAATTCTATGCTTGACATTTTTTTCCAGTGGTAGATTTTTCAATGTGCAAATACTAGACCAGATGGCAACTTTAATACCTTGAAATTAGTTAACATTCCTTCAGTATTCTGCTAAAAAAAAAGATAGTCATCAGCTACCAAAAATGTTAATAATCAATCAGTTTTACTGGTTATCAGTTGTTATTAATGAGAAAACTGTCTGAAATCAACTGACCTGAAATGCAGATGAATCCAGAAGAAAAAAAAGCCTCATTGTATGAAGACAAGTTATCTGTTTGGGCATAAACTGCATAAATGGACATATGAGAACAGGAGCATTCCACATAATCCGATGTGTCATCAACCACTTTGCAGAACCCGCTGTCAGACAGCCAGCTGAAAAACAACAGTTCCACAGAGTTGGAAATGGACTTGTGTAATTCACATGGTAAGCAGACTTGAAAATTAATCTTGTATTGCTGAAATACCAAATTCTTTAAACTATTGCATAGATGTTTTCTGTAAGATTTCATGTGCAGTGCTCAAAATAGCTCATTTACATGAACATGAAATATTGTTCATAACTTTTTTTGGTTTTTTTACAAATCTTTGTAAATAATTGAACCTTTTTTTTTTCCACTAGAGAATTTTTGTGGCCATGTTTTTAAAATTTCTGCTAGATTTCTAGGTCTGTCTGACTTTTTTCAAATAGTGTATTACTTAACTTTGCTCAATACCTTACCCTGTTATCGAGAATATTTTACACTGATATTTGGGTTTTAGAAACTAAAATTCATTTTTTGGGTTGGTTTTTGTTTGGTTGGTTGGGTTTTTTTGTCTTTTTTTCAGTATTGCTGAAGTGATTTTTGAAAAAGGATAAAGGATACTACAGGTGATATCCTATACCATTGCTACTGGAAACTGTATTTAGATGAAAGGAGAGCACAGGGGTAAATTCTGCTACATCTTCTTCTGAAGAGAAATAGCTTGTATCAACAGTAGTCTGATATTATCCAGTCAGTCTAATGAAATTGTATCTAAACTAGCTAGACCTCAACAGGATACAGCATGTAATAGTCTCCAAATCCATTAACACATTCATTGATGCAGTTCTGGGATTTATGGCCTGTCACTGTAGCCTAACGCATCATTATATAATCTAAATGGTATTTTGGTAAGAAAAGCCAAGGGCAGAAGTCTGAGAAATATCTGAGCTAGAATAATTACTCATTTTATTATAAGGAAAGTTTTATGGCAAAAAAGGTCAGAAAAGGGAAAAAAGGAAATGGATCGATTTTATACTTGCAAATGACTTAATTGCAGTTATCACATCTTACGCAAATACACGTAGAAAAATTTCATGGTAGAAACTGGAAAATGAAACTATTAATAACATAACCTTTCAGCAGCTTGATTCCAGAGGAGACATAGAGACTTCTGTGGAACAATCCGACTTCCTTTAGCATAAATGCGATAAATGACTTCATTGTTATCTTTCAAAGGGTGTGAACTCTGACCCTTCAAGCTCATAGAAAAAACCTGAAAAAACATGTAAAATGTAAAGATGAATTTAATATTAAGATTCAACACAGTACTCATTTTAATCACAGACAAGAATAAAAATGTTTACATTATTTTAAATACATTTATGATGTTTTGAGCAATATCTAGATTAGAATAAATTATTGAAAAAACAAATTGCATTATCTGCAAACCTTGTTCCTCAGGGCAAGTTCTTTATCTCCAGTAAGGAACCATTGCTGGCTGCTGTATTCTGTGAACTGTACAGATTCACAGTTTTCTTCTTGAGGGGGTGATAATACAACAGAGACCTCTAGTAAATGTTCAGGTACTTGAATAGAATCCCCATCTTTTCCATTAAATCTGTGTCCATTGATTTGCTGAGGAAACCAGTTGTGGGCCATTATTGCAATGTATGGGCAGCTGTCAAGGATATTTTTGCCCCTGTGGTAATGGAAAAGCAATAGGGTGGGTAAGTGGAACCAAGCTTTACTATTCTTCATATAATGACTATAAATGGTATTTGTGATTTAGGTTGAGTGTATGACGCTGTTTTGTTATCCCATATCACTGCTTTATACTAAACATGAATTCTGTGCCTCTGACTGGATTCCAAGAAGTTTCAAGGACAAACACGGATACTCCTGTGCTGGGACTCAGGCGGGTTTGCTTTTGGGTTTTTTTTTCTTCACTCACTCACTCCTAAGCTCTCGGCTCTGCCACACAGAGCAGGGAAGAGAGAGTTGGGGGTTTGGTGGGGCCTTTTTCTTTCCTTTTTTAAAACAAATTTTTTAAATTTGTTTTGGCCAGTTTTTTCCTTTTTTTTTCCTTTTTCCCTGGAACTGCTTCTCAACCAAGCTCGGATCCAGGACAGAAGGTCATCTTACTGCCAGCACCGCTGGGGGAAGGGACCCTGCCTCGGCCCGTCAGCAGGGGACCACGCCAAGGACTCTGTACTTTACACAAGTTTTTTCTTTCGCAAGTAGTTTATCATTTCATGTTGTTCATTTATTTCCTATACCTTGTAAATAAACAGTTTTTTTCTTCATTCTACCTCTAAGGAATTGCCTCTGTCTGGACCTGGTGGGGGAGGGGTGGCTGATAGTCTGCTTCCCCTCCCCGCCCCCCCCCCGGGAGGGCATTTTCCTCCGTATATTGTCTCAAACCGGGACATTAGTGCTTTATTCATTCATCATTTTTAAGCTTTATGATATTTAATTGGCATGCTGTTGCAGTTTCTGTGGGGGGGAGGAAAAAAAAAGAGGGCTGAATTGTTATGCATTTCAGCTTCTCAATTTCCCCTCTGGGTTCACTCCCTATGACCTTCAACTAAAACCCCTCCATGGTAAACTAGGTTATCAAAACACTCATTTTTATAACTTGATGTAGTGCAGAGTCTAAAAAAAAGATGATCTTGCTAAATGGATGATCTTGCTTTATCTTTTTTTTCCCCAACCTCTGAAGCAATACAGAATAAAGAATTTTAACTTCTAAACACTGAACACACATTTAGCTACCAGTTGTTTAATAGGTTCACAGTGGGAGAAACATAATGTTTAAAACTATCTGTCTCATAAAAGAGAATAATCTTTCTGCAGTCACCTATGTGTAACCATTCATAGCCTGACAAGAGGGTATTATGTCCTTGCAGACAAAACTAGCAATTTGAAACTACAAATAGCTTTAAAAAGTTTCAAACAATGTTCAACTGAGCAAAATCAAGCACATATAAATTACAAAGTGCCAGTGGAAATTTTGGGTTGCTAACTGTCATCTAAGGCTTAGAACACAGCTCTGCATCATACAATTACATATTATTTTCTTAGCAAGAATAATGAGTACTTTTCCAGGCAATATTTGAGCTAAAGGTGAATTAGCACATGTCAGATCTCCTGACTCATGTTCCCACGGTTACCCCACACCAATATACCAGTTATGTGTGACACACAATCTTACAAAGCAGTATACAGTGGCACTATGGCACCGTGCTTTGTAAGATTGTGTTAGTGTAACACATTTACATGTAGGTAACATATTAGATGATAGACAAGCCCCTTTCCTGAAAATGTAGTTTAAACTGTCTATACTGGTGAGTTGTCATGTATTCCCAAAACATACTATGAATTCAAATTTACTAACCTTTCTCCTGGCGATCCACACTTTATCCCAGTCACCAGAGAAAAAGCAAACTTCTCAGTGACCTCAGCAAGCAGGCTATATCCTTGTGTGTCCTCGCGTTTTGGGCTAGCCAGAGCACACAGTATCTCATAGAAAAGACTTCTACTTTTACCAGTCAGTAACAGTTTTTCACCTACACCTGTAACCTGATGAGAGTAGAAGAAATCAAACAGTATTTTACATGAAGAAGCCTGCTTGTAACATTTTCCTACATTCAGTGGTTTAGTGGTATCTTCACTGTTATTCCAGTGTTCGTTCTGAAAGTTCAGAATATTTTTCGCAACTCCTATCACTGCTGCCAAGGCATAAGATACAGTCTGTCAAAACTAAATAAAGATATGCTTACTAGGGATTTGATTATTAAAGAAAGGATGTAGCATTTTTCATTCTTTCACAAACCAAAGATTGCTGAGTCCTGAGAATTTTTTACATTATTTCCTCTGTTTTCTGTGTGGCAACAATCAAAAATGAATGGATACTGTTATAATAATTTGTGTCTAGGGATTTAGACATTTTCCAGCTCCTTTGCACTATTCCATGAGTCCACAAGAGCCAGAACACCATAAACTAGTCCATAATTTTCACAACTTAGTGCAATGTTTAAGTGTTCAGCTATCCTGGCAACATGGTTCTCCAAGCTACTGCAGGAAAAAAAGCTAGTGCTTGGTTACGAATACAGCAGACTCCAGCTGGCCCTGGTAGGATTTTCATGTATGTTGATTGCAGTCAGCTGTAAAGATATGAGCAGGGGTTGTGCCAGGCCTAACAGCAACGAAGATGTGGCCTGAGAGTCAAGAAACCATAATAATCTCTATGAAACTATGGCACAAAAGGGAAAATTTTGCACAGTAGAAAATCTAGAGCTATGGCATATGTATGCAAAATTAATACTGGTTGGTCTTTTCAACCTATTTGATTCTTGCTACCATCATAACTAGTGGCAAACTCCTTCCTTGATTGTGGGACTTCACAATTTCTACTTTTACTTTTGCAGTCTGTGCCCCTGAGTCACTGCAGTGGATGTGATCTGCCTTGTTTTATAGATATAGATATATATATATGCCTTCTTGTGTTATTCTACTCTTAGTAAAGTCACTGGTCATTTAAAAAAGAGAAGGAAGTGTTTACCTTATCTATTATGTGCACCACAGCAGTAAGCTGCTCTTCCGTAGTTTCTGTAGCTACTTTGACATTCAGATTCTGCAGGATTCTGTGTAAAATGGTGTCATCAAGAGGCTGATGCAGCTGATCAATCAGCCCCCAAACTGGCAAGGAGTCCAAATCTGAGACAATGGTGATGTTAGAAACACCATACATGTCATCTACCCTGGCACCGCCTGTGGGATTAGAAAGTACAACCTGGAAACGCTTAGGAAATGGGTTTAAAGATCCTGTCTTTGGAGTCAGGGTCACATCCAGGAATGCATTTCTCTGTCCATGTTCAAAAGTCAATAATCCTTCAGATCTGGCAAAATCTTGTCCTGCCACAGCTGGAGATATGAAGGTCCGACCAATAGGTTCAGGTTTTTGTAGCTCCTTAAAACAAACCAAAAGAGTTTTAGGTAACCTTATGATAGATGTAATTGTTCAAAACCAGCTGCTGTAGAACACACATACTTTAAATGGGTAAAAATGAATTGTGTAACGAAAAAGGCTTCTTTCAAAAAGCAATTATGAATGATACAACAATTACATTAAATCAGTTATCTCCCTGAATTAGCAATCCATCAAACCTACGGGAAGAATTATATAAATTGTCAACAGTAAACAGTGTCCAGCTCTTTCTTTTCCAGAACAAAAACCATAAAACTTTTCTGTGTGAATAAATACTACAGAAATGTTAGAAAGTGTGACTTCCAGAAGGGTTGATGTAAGATTATGTCTGCAGCACAAAGTCCCTCAGTTTAGAGTAGAGAAAGGCATTACAAATACATAAAAAGCTAAACAAAAGCAAAGCAAAGGTTTTGGAAATCTGTGTCTAAACTAATATCAATGTTTTCAGTCCCAGAATACATACTAAAAGATGAACAGTCCATTTAGTTCAAAGGCAAAGCAAACACTATAGAATACACAAGAGATGAATTTAGGAATGTTTCGTGGCCTCATTTCCCTGTGAAGGAACACTATTTTTACCTTCCATGAGGTTTGTAGTTACTGTTTCATTCTTCAAAGACTCGCTCTTTTTGTCAGTTGCCATAACCTTGACATTATATCTGGTAATATAATAAACTTTTCTTAAGAGGAAACTAACTTTTTAAGCTGTTATTCAAGTGTATGATTTTTCAAAAGTATCTATTCATTTAATAAGTGAAGTTTGTACACTGACTCCTAAGTAAAGGTCTCCTAGTGAAAAAAAGAATTATTTGTGAAATATTAGAGCCCTTTTGAAAACATTTAACTTTCATATGTAGAGGGGTTTTTTATTAAATAAATCAGACATTTTCTGAGTTCACTGGATAACCTGGTAAATAAATGCTTTGTGTAACCATTCAGAATTGCTCTACTTAAAGACATATCACCTATGAAAATTCCAGGGAGAAGATTCCTTTAGTTCATCCCTTCCCACTGAGAACTAGGTAACAGGGAAATAAGTAATTATAAAGCATTAGTGACAAGAACAATGTCTAAGAAACGTTTGCAGGGATAAGATAAACATCAGTTTCCAGTTACCACCTTCCTGTCTGCTGAGGCCTCTAGTTTTAAAGGTACCAATAGTACCAATGCTTTAGTATTTGGCTGTGCACCCTCAAAACCTAAAAATGTCCAAAGTGTTGTTATATAAACATTACAAATGGATAAGGGATTGCCCCCTATATTTTAGCTTAATTATACAGTGGGCAGTAGCAATTTCTTTTCCATTTAACAGCTAAATGATAGTGAATTCTTAGGTGGAATAAATGTGAAAATTTGTTACCACATGATCTAACTAAAACACTGGCCAGCTACTATATAATCAATGTATGGAAACATCATGTAAACCTATGTGGTTAAAAGTTACATTAAAAGAACACATTCAAAGTAACAATAGAATATAAAACTTTTTATTTTAAAGGGTGAATACATAATAACCCTCCACAGAAATCATTATTTTAGGCATTAAATCACACATATTCCAGGTACATCAGGCCAAGTACTACTCCAAAATGATGGCAAACTTGGAAGAATTCCTCTTGCAGCCTGTGCCCTGATGCTGGATTCACAGATACTAAGGAAGTGAAAGGGATCACATGTTTGCAGCTCTGCTAAAGGAGAAACTTTGGCTGCAATAATGATGAGTGAGGTACACACTGAAGAGAGAAAAGTGTCAACAGTTAGAAGAGTCTTGTGCTACAGCTGTAAACATCTCAAAAATGAATGGGGGTGATAAAATTTATTGTAGCACGTGCTATTTTCAATCAGAAGAACAATTTTTCTAGTTTAGTACTTGAAGAATATTGAATAAAATTTGATGAAATTTCTCTCTCTCTTTTCTTAAGTGTGCTCTGGTATTAATAAATTTGTGACCTAATACAGGAAATGAGTTGGTATCTGAATGTTGTATGCATATACATCAGGATAAAAACTTAATTTCAGTCAAAAAGCCCTCAAAATTGGAGGCTCACAATAGCCTTAGAACAAAAATAAGAAATAATTAGATGCCTGGCTGACTATATTCTTTGAAGCCACTGGAAGATAGTGCTAAAAAAACCCCACTCTTGACAATGCAATGATAAAAAGTCTTTTCCTAGTGGAAAACCGAATACACTAGACCATGTAGACCCAAAAAATATTTGACTGTTTCCTGAAAAAATGCTAATTATATTACTTCTAAGAATGACCAAATATTTAATTATAAAATCTATGATTCTGCGAATGGTTTGGGTTGAAAAGAATCTTAAAGACCATCTAGTTCCAAACCCCCTGCCGTGGACAGGAACAACTTCCACTAGACCAGTTGCTGTGAGATCCATCCAGCCTGGCCTTCAGCACCTCCAGGGATAGAGCATCCACAACTTCTCTGGGCAACCTGTGCCAGTGCCTCACCACCCTCACAGTAAAGAATTTCTTCCTAATATGTAACTCAAACCTACTCTCTTTTAGTTTGAATCCAGGCCCCCTTCTCCTGTCACTACATGCTCCTCTAAAAAGTCCCTTTCCATCTTTTCTGTAAGCTCCCTTTAGGTACTGGAATGCCACAATTAGGTCAGCCTGAAGCCTTCTCTTCTCCAGGCTGAACAATCCCAATTGTCTCAGCATTTCCTCACAGAAGAGGTGCCCCATCCCTCTGATCACCTTGGTGTCCCTCCTCTGGACTTGTTCCAACAGCTCCATGTCCTTCCTGTGACGGGACCCCAGGGCTGGAGGCAGCACTGCAGGGGGGATCTCATCAGAGCAGAGCAAAGGGGCAGAATCCCCTCCCTGCCCTGCTGGCCATGCTGCTTTGGACAGGACAGGTTTGGCTTTCTGGGCTGGCAGTGCCCATGGCCGGCTCATGTCCAGTCTCTCACCCCCAGCACCCCCAAGTCCCTCTGGGCAGGGCTGCTCTGATCTGTTCATCCCCAGCCTGTCCCGGGGGCTGCTCTGACCCACGTGCAGCACTTTGCATTTGGTCTTGTTAAACCTCATGAGATTCCCAGGGGCCACTTCTCGAGCCTGTCCAGGTCTCTCTGGATGGTATCCTGTCCTTCAGGAGTGTCCACTGCACCCCTCAGCTAGGTGTCATCTGCAAATTTGCTGAGGGTGCACTTGATCCCTTGGTCTGTGCCATTAATGAAGATATAAAATAACACTGGTCCCAATACAGATCCCTGAGGGACAGCACTTGTCACGGATGTCCATCAGGACTCTAAGGAATTGACCAAGACCCTCTGGATGTGACTGTCCAACCATTTTCTTATCTATCTAACAGTCTACTCATCAAATTCATCTCTCCAATTTAGAGAGAGTTGAGGACTGTGTCAAAAGCTTTACAGAAGTCCAGATAAATGACATCTGTAGCCCATCCTTTGTCCACTGATGTAGTCACCCCATCACAGAAGCCCACTAGGTTGGTCAAACTGGGTTTTCCCTTGGTGAAGCTGTGCTGGCTCTCTTGAATCACCTCCCTGTCCTCCATGTCCCTTAGCACAGCTCCTAGGAGGATCTGTTCCATGATCTTCCCAGGCACAGAGGTGAGGCTGACAGGTTGGTAGTTTCCAAGGCCCTCCTTTCTACCCTTTCCTTTTTAAAGATGAATACAGTAATTCCCCTTTTCCAGTCACCAGGAACTTCACCTCACTGTGAAGATTTTTAAATTAACATGAAGAGTGGCTTGACAACTACATCAGCCATTTCCTTCAGAATTGTGGGATGCATCTCATCAGGTCCCACAGAATTCTGCACATTCAGGTTCCTTAATGATCATGAACCTGATCTTCCCTTACAGTGGGAGGGACTTTTCTCCACCATCTCCCATCCTGCTGTTCATCCAATTGAGAGGTGTGGGAAGAGAGGTTGCCAGTGGAGACTGTGGCAAAAAAGTTGTTGAGTACATCAGCCTTTTCCTAATCTGTTGTTACCAGTTTTCTAGCAGTTTCAATTTTCAGAGGGGGTACACCTTCTTTGACCTTCCTTTTCTAGTTAACACACCTCTAGAAGTCCTTTCTGTTATTAGTGTCTTTTGCCAGGTTCACTTCCAGCTTCGCCTTGGCCTTTCTTACACATTTGTACTCCATTCTCTTCCCAGCTCACCTGTCCTTGCTAAAAATGTTTGTGCATTTGCTTCTCTTTAGTTTGACCAGCAGGTCCTAACTCAGCCATGCTGGTCTCCTGCCTTCATTGCCTGATTTCCTGCTCCTGGGGATTGCTAGCTCTTGTGCTCTATGGAAGACTTTCTTAAACATCTGTCAGCTCTGTTCTACTACCTTGTCCCCAAGGGCAGTCTCCAAGGGGATCCCCCTGACTATCTTCCTGAAGAGCTGGAAGTCTGCTTTCCTAAAGTTCAGAAAAAAAAATACAAAAATAAGGTAAATAATAGGAAGTCTTACCTGCATGCTGTAGCTAACCATTGTTGTTATTGATGTACTGGAATCTCTAAGAACTTGCAGACTGATTAACGCTGTCTTCTTATAAGCCACAGCAAAACGAGATCCCACAGCAAAATACACTAAACCATGAGGAGCATCACTTTCCAGGACTGTTATAAAAGCAAATCTGGCACTGTTGTTCAACGCAGCTCCTGTGCTTACAGCATACAGCTCAACAAAAATATAAGTTTCAAATTCAGGTACCTGTGAGTGAGGGATGATTTTCATATCATTGTAAAACTTACTAATTACTTTCAGCTTTAAAGAAAAATGCACATATTACTTTGTAAGCACAGTGGATAACTTTAACAACACCACAAGCATGCTTTCTGAAATGTGCAATAAGTACAACAAATTATATCCTAAAACAATACTGCAATAGGCACCAATCTGTCAGGCACAAAAATTAAATCCCAGATTTTCACATGGAATTTACTGCATTAAAGTAGCTATTTAAATAGTGCAGGCATTGTGGCTGTAAATTTGACACACATGACAATAAACTCTCTAAAAGTGCTATGTTCTAGATTGTGGATTTACATAGATGTACAACTTATGAAGAATTTGCTCTTTCATTTCCTTTTTACTTTACAGAAAGGCAGGTACACAGTCACTTTTGGAAAAACTGCACAGAAGTAAGTATGCAGTTTGAAACTGCAATTAATTAACCTGCATTCAAGTACTGAACCCAGTTAAAGTCCGGAAAAACATTTTACCTACAACCTTAGCATTTAAACACTAATATGTTTATGCATATTTTTACAAGAAAATCTCAGTAGATTTGCACACTTAACTATTTATTGAAAATTTCAGAGTTTGGAGATACTCTTTGATAGACTTTTGTGATGTTTCAGATATAGAGAAATCTTTCACTCTGGAAACACAGGCTATGGAATTTTGTTTCCTAATGAAAATAAGGTAGCAGTATTAAGTTTACGATATAACCTTCTGCCTCATCTTAGATTTTGTACCTACGATACCAATGTAACATTTAAAAGTAGACATCCAATTACTCAGATTCCAGAAATCATTGGAAATATGTTATTTTTACCTATTTCATGCACTTGTCAAGTAGCAGACTTGGACAAAAGTAGTTCTTTGCAAAAAAAATAGCATTATAAAAAGTGGTGATCATTGAAGACAATTTTTTTAATTGTGTTTTGTATTGGGTTTGCATGGTCAATAGTGCTGGGGCTGCAGGGGCAGTTTCTGTGGGAAGTTGCCAGAAGTTTCCCCCATGTCTGGCAGAGCCAATGCCAGACAGCTCCAAGATGGACTTGCCACTGCCCGTGATGGAGCCCATCAGAAATGGTGGTAATGGCTCTGTGACAACATATTTAAGAAGAAGAAAAAGAAAAGTTCTTGCAAAGCTGTAATTGCAGCCAGAGTGGGGTGAGAACATGTGAGAGGAACAACTCTGCAGACACCCAGGTCAGTGGAGAAGGAGGGGCAGGAGGTGCTCAAGGTGCCCGAGCTGAGATTCCTCTGTGGCCTGTGGTGAAGGCCATGGTGGGGCAGCTGAGACCCTCCAGTGACTGGAGGTCTACAGGGATGGAGGGATCCACCTGGAGCCCATGGAGGAGCCCACACCAGAGAAGTGGATGCCTGAAGGAGGCTGTGACGCCATGGGAGGCCCACGCTGGAGCAGGTTTCCTGGTAGGACTTGTGACCCGGTGGGGAACCCATGCTGGAGCAGCCTGTCCTTGAAGGACGACACCCTATGGAAGACTGACCCACGTTGCAGCAGTTTGGGGAGGATTGTTGCCTGTGGGATGGACTCATATTAAAGAAATCTCCCATTGGAGGAACCCCACAGTAGAGCAAGGAAAAGACTCTTCTCCCTGAGCATCAGCAGGAGCAATGTGTGATGAACTGAACATAAACTTCATTCCTCAACTCCCTGTGCTGCCGGAGGGGAGGAGGTAGAGCTGGGAAGGAGGTAAGGGAGGGTGGAAGGTGTTTTTAAAGCCTTGTTTTACTTCTCATTATCCTGCTCTCATTTTGTTAGCAATAAATTCAATTACTATCTCCAATTCTAGCCTTTTTTGCCTATGACAGTATTTGGTGAGTGATCTCTCCTAGTTATTATCTCAGCTCATGAACCCTTTGTCATGTTTTCTCTCCCTTGACCAGTTGGGAAGGGCAGTGATAGAGAGGCTTTGCGGGTATCTGGCATCCAGTCAGAGTCAACCACTACATAAACATAGCTTTTTGTTTCAGCTCTGAATATTTAGAAGTCCTACTTTAATTCTAGGATTTTAGCTAATAAAGCCAGTACAGCTAAGTAAAACTTACAAAAGCTAGAACGTATCCTACAAAAATGTAAAGTACTTATTTCATGTATTTATTACTTTATCATATCTTAATGTATTTATTACTAATTTATAAGCTAACTTATGAAAGAAGAACTGGAAGAAGAATTAGGGAATATTTGGAAGGATAAATAGCATATATTTTCAATTAAATGGTTAAGTAATTCTCTAAATGAAATGCTCTTGACTAATGACAGGCACAATTTTAGTGGAATGAATGGGGAGCTTTAGCCTTCCATTAGCACTTGCTAGAGTGACACAGGCTTGTGCTTCATGTGGCACAACTGCACGTCTCTGCAGCTTTTGCACTGCTGTCATTAAATACTGATAGAACTTCTTTGGACTGAAGAGGTTCAAAATCCCAGTTTACTCAGCAAGGCAGCCTGTGCCCTATACACTTATATATTGTATTCATTAGCTCTGTAATGTAAAGGTAATATCTGATGATGGAGAAGAAATATGGCCCTCTTACTGAACTAAGAGAATGCATCCTATTGCCTAGGGGATATCCCTGTTTCTCACATCTAGCATCTTTCAGTATTTTCTAGAATGCAGTCAGAAAAAAATATAGAAACCTGCTCATCTAGTCCTTTTCCACTGTTCAGACCTTAGCTTTGCCACTGGCCTGGCTGCTAGGATAATTTCTTAGAGAGTTTAAAACTCTTCAACTTTGAAAGAATGGTAAACATTAACCATTCCTTTCTTAAGGGATTACTCTAACCACTAGGTGTTCACACAAAAATAATTTTTCCTTCTCTTTTCAATAAAAATGACTGAATGCTGTGCTTTATGTTAATACAATCATGTCTGTATTTTAGAGTGCCAGCTTGATATCACAAGGCTCTTAGGCTTAGGAATACCAAACTGACAAATGCAATTTAGGATAATGGCTTGTAAATTGAACTTTGCTATTCACAAGGTGGATGTGCACAGTTAAAGATTTTTAGACACTCAAGAGATTCTTATGCAGTTTTACGAGCTTTCACAGATCACTGTGCTAGATTTAGGCATATAAAATTACACATAACTTAAAATCAAAGTGATTTTTGTGGAATGAGATATTACTTATAGAATATGTTTTCCATAAACCACCCTAAGAAGTGCTCTGATGGATGAAAAACCTACTGTGTGAAGGATAAGAACCCAGTATATGAATAAACATTTCACTGAAACAACTCCATTCTATTTTTCTTACTATTATGTAAAAATCTGAGGTCTGTAATTTACTCTTCAAACTAAATACTCGTCTCTTCCCCAAATTTTCACACGTCACAATGAAGCCAGTACAAGCCTATAAATAAACATGTTGAAGAGAAGCTGAGCACATGTCAAGTTACTATCTTCAAACTAAGCATAATTTCCTCTGGATCAAAGGAGTTTCTTCGTCTTGATAAACTGCAATTCAATGCCAAAGTCCTGTACATAAATGACCAATAAATTACTTACATGATCAGGTTTTATTTCAATGGAGATGTTGCACATTGTTTGACCTGCCACGCAGGTCGTGGCTCCCAGCACAGACACAAGTTCATTCTCCAAGTTCACGCCATCCTTCAGAAGGACAACAGCGGTTTTATTAAAGCTCACACGCCAGAAAACCTTCACATCTTCAAAAGCCCTATAAGCAAAACAGAAGAGTATGCATGTACTGCAGGAGAGCACTACTGCTTTAGGAAACACAGACCACAGAGGTAACATACATTTTCTGTTATTATTGAAAACTTATCATTAGGGAATAAACTGCTTTACAATTTAAAAAATAGCCCTTTTTATTTATATGTCTTCCTCTAAAATCTATTTAGGTTTAGAAAAAAAAGTAACAGAAGAAGAAAATAAAGCAATTATGGGAACCCAGATTCTTCTCAATTTTGTTTCAGATAACATGCAATTATCTCAATAAGAAACACTGGTGCTTGAAAAACAGGGATGTGCCCAAGTACTTTCATTCATACTATAGTAACCATTGCCCTGGAAAGCGAGGTAGAATTTGTCTTTCCTGTAAGTTTAAGGAACTTAGAGTACTTGAACGTATTTATTTAAAATACACATAAGTGTACAACATATATATATATTAATTAGAAAGAAAGTGAAGACATAAGCGAACTGACACATAACTTCTTCATTTCTCCTTGTAGTGTTCATGGCTGCTTATATTACACAGGGAGGTGAGAACTGGAGTTACACCTTTAGCAGTGTAAATACTTTAACTTAAGCAAAGCCTTCACACTTGATGCCTTACAGTATAAATTGGAAAAGCATTTGAATTTTTTTCCTGTTTCTGCTTTATACCAATACAGTGACAGACCTAATTATATTCAAAACTTAAATGCCAAAAGCTGCAAAGCTGTTAAAGGAGCCAAAAGGCAAAGACTTATTGTAAAACTCTGTGATGAAAACCTCTTCCACTAGCAGCAGCTTCTGTGATTCAGGATAGCCTATTACAGAATGTGGGAAGAACACTGGAGTCAGCTGTTGCCTGCACCTGTTTGGTTGCCGTGTGACAGTCAGAAGCACCTCTCTGTTTTCTGAGTCTTCATCAAGTACCAGACCACTTTGTACTTCTGGAATGAATCCCAAAATACCATTCTGGAGATCGCTTCCTATATAGGAAACAGTCCATGAAAGTAGTTAGCAAGAAAGTTCAACTGAGAGTAAATTATTATTTTAATATGAACAACTGCTAAAACCCCAAAAAATTAAGTATCAAAAGCTTGCTGCAAAGTACTATTTGGGGACACCTCAATTCTCTTAATATTTCTATTCTTAATTTATACTCTATAATTACCTATAACTTCAAATATTAGCATTATAAAATCTTATTTTAATGAGTAGAGTGAGTATTTTTGAAAGTAAATTCCTTATGAGAGTGCTGGCACCAGTTTTGCACATAAGCCTGTATTTTCAGTGCCATTCAGCAAACTAACTGAGTTCTGTGGTCCTTGATTTCAGGAGACTAGGTGTTACAGTAGTCTCCAGAACAGTGTCAAAAGCCTTATTTATAATGCATTTATGAGAGAATCACTTCAGCTATATTATGTTTAACATTACGCTTAAAACATATCATTTCTGAACAGAAATGGGTCTCAATGTATGCCTAGATGAAGAGCATTGAAAAAGTAGGTTATGGGATAAAGATGAGCTTCCAATGACATCTTAAGCTTTCTTATTCATCCCACCCACTATGTTGTTGTACACATTCATTTTTCATGGATTATTAAATTGGTTTTTGTCTTGCATCTTTAATTCAGTGTGGGGAACTAGTGAGCTGCAAAACACTGCATTTTTCTCAGGTGAATGTAAGCAGCTTCAGCAAAACAGCAGTGGAAGATAAAAACACCTCAAGGTTAATGAGGGGGAACTAATGTTTTTACAGTGCTTCATTAAATCTTCCTTTAAGGTATTTTTCCTTGCAGGTAGTGATGGCTTTACTCTGCAATTGGAAAGGCAATCTATTTCCACATCAGTGCTTACTAGATGACAACATATATAATAAGATGAACAGAAACTGTGTGCATGCACAAATATTTAACCTGTGGTATTTATCTGTACACTTAAATGCAGGTAGATGCTTTGACCCTTCTCGTTAATGTGTTGTCTCATGCCCTTACTTTATGGACAGTTGATACTAAGGGTATAACTCTAGAGCCCATTAATACACTTCTGTGGGACCCAATACAAGCTCAAATTCCAACCTGTGCCTATACACATAATTCTGCAGTTAACTTGCATACACAGGGAACTGGTTACTTCCACGCTAAATTCAGGAGACAATGCACAAGAAGGGAACATGTGTTTTATATGGTCTGTTTTTGTATATGGTCTTGGTTGCTTAATACACTCACCCAGTAGCACAGTTTAATCTTTTTTCTCAATGCCCACACTGATTTCTTAAGACTATCTAAATATACAACTCACAGTGAATATTGGACCTTACTTTCTTGATTAGCCTAAACCATTCCAATTCTCAACTTGTCTCTGAAACTTAATCTATATTGCAGTTAAGATTGGTTTATATTCCATTGGTAAGCTGTGGAGAGTTTTCCTGACAGCTGGCTACGAGAGAAGGGCCACAGGGACGACATAGAGCTTATAAGGATGGAAACGTAGCAGGTGAGTTTGTCAAAGACAGCACATAGGCAAGCGAGTTTGTTAGTTTGTTAAAGTCAGCATGTCCCTGAGTCCAGAGTTATACAGCAGCAAGATGTACTTGTTCTTTAGGAAAGTTACACAGCAGCAAGATGTACTTGTGCTTTAAGAAAGTTACACAGCAGCAAAATGTACTTGATGGAATTCGGCCCTGAAAGAGGGAAGTAAGATAAAAAACAATAACCACACTATTGTAATAGTTGGCAGGCTTAACATTTAAAGAGGTAACCAATGATGAGCTTTGCTTTGCAATATGTATGAGCTTATTAGTGATTGTATAAATCAAGCAACAATCATCAGAATAAACGAGATTTGCTGATCATCTTTGGTGGTCGTTGTGCATTTCTCCCGCCGCTTTCCGACAGTAAGCCTGACAGGTATCTAAAAGGTAAGGGAATTTGGAGCTCTGACATCACTTTCTCACAGTAGCACAGTGACTGAAAGAAAAACTCTTCTTTGATGACTGTGTAGGCCCATTCCTGTCCACCATCCCCAGAAGCACAGATACTCTGCAGATATGGACTGCATAGTAACAAAGAATAAAAACAGAAACTGGTTTTTGTACTTTGTACAAACCCCATCCATTGTAAAAGTGAAAGACTTAACTTAAAAATACGAAGTATGTGAAATATATCTGACAGAATGCCAATGTAATTCAGGTTGAAAGGGCCCTCAAGTCTCTAGTCCAATACTCTTCTAAGGCTGAATCAGCTCTGAAACCAGACTAGATGTCACAGAGGTTTGTCTAATTGGGGCTTGAAACATTCCACGGATGGAGATAGACTATGCAACCTCCCCAAGCAACCTGTACCACTACCTCTCTGTACTCAATAGAAAAAAATGTCTCCTTATTCCCAGGCTAAATCTCATTCCAACATATTGTCTCCCATCAAGCACTGTTGCCATAATGCATTACTTAAATAATGGATCAGTAAATTTTTATGTCTCTCCTGTTTTAGGTAATCTTATAGGCTCATTAGGAACTAAGCCTTTCTATATTCAAATGCCCCATGACATTTTCTTTTACAAAATCATATTTCATAGATTAAGTTAGGAAAAGGGAAAGTTAAAAAGTTTAAAAAAGCTTAAAACATTCTGGAACTTGAGAAACTGAAGTACCTTCAGTGCCTAAATACAAATCATCTGGTCTTTAGAAACAAACCAGGTAAAAAGACGTGATCTTTGGGTACCATAAAATGTCAAGAAGTGGTCAGCATTTACAGTTAACGAAATCTTTTGGTCCAAACGCAGCACTACAGCACTATGAGAAAGGATCAGTTGTGCAAAACAAGAACAAACAATGGAAGCCCAACAGCTCTAAAACAGGTTTCTGCTGGACACTTCCATATTCATACCAAAATTAATTGGTGGCACTTCTCATAGCCACAGGTCTATACAATAAAGTATCCCACCTATTCTTTGAATTTGGAAGTAACAGATCTACCAAGGTCCCAGGAGGAAGGGTTGGCACAAGGAAGGTGACGAAAAAAAATGAGTCTGCAGTGCTACTACCTCTCCAAGGCAAACAATTAAGCTCAGACTTCTCCCTTCATGAAGTAACACAGGACCAGGACAGAGATAAGCAGCACCTATAAATGTATTTTGAACTACATTGGTAAGGGACCCTAAGTGAGCTTGGTGCATTAGATACTTCCTCTGATCTGGAAACCATAAGATTTGGGAATAGAATACCCTGCTTATTATCCTATATAATTCCAATTCTTACATGAAAATTGCTACAAGAACACAGTTATTTATTGTTATTTAATTCAAATATATTTATCCATTTCCTGGGGGAAATAATATTACCTGCAATAATTACTGTTGCAAAAGCAGCAAATCCATGCTCGTCCTTTCCTTCCACAATCTGAGCTCCATATTCAGGATTTGAGAGGAAAACATAAAACAATTCCTGTCCTTCAGGCTCATCATCATCCAAAATTGTTATGGACACCTCGCTTTCTCTTTCTCCATCCAGCAAAGTCAGAGAGACTGTCTGTTCTTCAAAATCTTCTCCTTCCATTGCCCATGTGAAGTTCGATTTTCCATAAACATTTCCAAAAGGATACAAATCTACTCCACTCTGTGCACTCAGTCCCCCAAAGGTTTTAACAGTTATTTTAATATCACCAGTAAATCCCTTGGTTCTTCTGATTTGAAGTATTGCTGTGTTGGAGGTATTGTTGTTTGCATCTTCTTCAACATAAATGAACGCTGGCCCCAAACTTAGTATTCCATGAAGAATATCATTAGCCAGGATATTAACTGTTGCAACACTGAAAGCTGGGTTCAAACGGGGACTCCAGGCAAGGTTGACAGGTTGAATATCCAGAATTTCCACAGAAGTCAAATTTACAAAAAAAAATTCCTGTATTTCAGACACAGTGTCATCAATTATTGATATTTCTATCACAGCACTTGTCTGAAAGTGTAAAAACATAAGCTCTCCATTGTAGATGGGTATAAAGTCCTCCAGTGGTTTGGCACTTCCTGGAATGGTCTCATATGTCAATTTAGTGAGATTACTTTGAAACCCAAACAATCTTTGGACATGGAGTCTGACTGCCTGGACATCCTCTTCAACTGAAACTGATCTTGAGTTAAGTTCAAACTGGAAGATCCCCATTGGCTCAATTTCAGCTATCGTAAATCCTGATCTGAAACAGAAAAGATATCAAGGTTCAGAGGGGAAATATGAATAATGGAAAGTAAAACAATCAACCAGAATAATTTTCAATAAGCAATGAATGATGGCTGCGAGAAAGTGGATTAAAAAGTGTGAAACAGTAGAAAGAAGAAATAGCAACTATACGAAGTAAGATATATAAGGAGGTTCCCTGAAAAATGCTTTTGCAATGATTAGATCAAACAGCCCTTCACAGGCTTAATACATCCTAAGTCAGCACAGGATACTGAGTAAATGATGAATAAAATATGGTTTTCCTGAGAAAATGGAGAGGCAAAGGAAAGTATGTCTTCCTGTCGTGGACATAATGGAATACAATACAGCTGCTACAAGTTTTAAACACTGAACAAAACTTCCTGTACCAAGGGAAAGCTCTGGAGTAAACCAACGCTAGCAGAGCTACAGTTTTAGTCAGGAAGCCAGAGAAGGACAGGAAATTCTTTTAAAATATACAGGGAAGCTTTGAAATGCTAACTGCCCGCTCAGAACACTACTCACAGTATTTTTTCCAGATCTGAGCCTTGTCGTCAATTCCAGTTTAAGCTTACTTTGTCCATATTAAATATATTCCCTTATTAGAAAATATTAGACTAAGATTCTGCTAAATCTTGTTCCCTTCTCTCTAGAACTGACCCATTATTCAATGCCAGAGGCTTCCAAATGGCACTATGATTACAGTGAGTGGTTTTGGCTAACAAATGAGACCCTTCCACCATTAAGGAAGCCAAAAAATCTACGAAGTAATTGTCACCATTACCTCTTGTGAGATGTACTCTTAAGTTTTCTAGGAAAGGCTATTTTCATACACTCAAGGTATTTGACTTGCAGAGTGAACATGCTCTGAGGACATGAGTCCATAGGATGGACAAGCCTAGGAGAAGGGGTCAGTTTGAGGAATTTAGCCATCTGGTTCACTCCTTATTTCTTTCAGATTTGCCAGTGCAATTGCAATATGATTATGCCAATACCTTTCTCCATACACTGTGACACTCCATTCTCTTTATACCACTTTTAACTTCAATGAGTTAGGGAGAATGAAAACAGTCTGAAGAACAGATAACAGCTTAAGTGAGATGAAAAACTACATTGACTGTACAGCTTTTGTTTTTAAGAATAAAAAGGGAGTTTAATATAAATTAGGCTTTTAAAAAGCATTTCTTGTTTATTTTTATTTATTTTAAATAGTGTTTGTTATCTAAGATCTTCTAACTATGGATTTTTAGGGACACTGAGAACTGACAGAGTTTATTTCATTCTTTAGCTTCCTGGTTAAAACTGTTGATCTCAGTTCTTCATTTTCCTGACTGTCTCCATCATTCCAGACACATTCCAAGCACCTTGGATCTCAATGCCAGGAAACAGACTGGAATTTAAGAAAAGCCTGAGTTCCGGTCAGATCAGATCTACAGTACTGACACTTGTTTTCACCTGAGACAAGACATACAAATTTAACAAAGAAGGCACTACAATTTGCTAGCTACCTATAATTTAATATGGATTTGTATGAGGTGTATGCCTCTATACACATCATAATTCTTACAGCATCCATGCAACTGAGTAATATCTTTACCTCAGGCGAGCCCCACCAGACACATTGCTGTGCACTGCTGTTAAAGTGATGGCAAATATCTCAGGTTTGTTTACGCTTGGAGTAGCCTGAAATGAAATCACTTTACTTTTCTCCCCAGAGGAAAATATAACAATACCTGAAACGAGAATGAGAGAGAGAGAGCACAAGTCAAATTACTAAATAGGATATACTGAGATAGGGACATTAGTCACAATTCCACTCCACTCATGATAAGGGTCTTTCCTATATAAAGCTGTCCTTCAGGAGCATAGCATTGTATCTACGAAGATTAGGGGACTTTTGGCTCAGAAAATAATGATATCCTTTACAGATGAAAATTGGATCACACAATTTCACTGTAATGACTCTTCATTAATAAAGGAAACATGTAGAGTTACAAATAACTAAAAGGTGGTATCATCACTTATGCAACTGTCATAGCTGTTGTCCTTGTGGCTCTACATAGCTTGTTTTGCCAAGTACTCACCAAATGGAGGAGTAAGATAGCCCATCTTAACAGAGCCAGTGATTAGGTCTGGTGGGTATCCTGAAATCCAGCTAACTTCTACAGAGCCATAAACTCCTTTTCTGGTTATGACAGCATGGCCTGTCCCTGCTACAATATCTGTAAGTCGTAATACCACAGATTCAAAGCCAACCTGTGGAAACATAGTAGATTTTGTCAGAAAATGGAGTAAAAATGGGCAAGAGCATATGTAAAGGCATACTACATTTTGTAAAATGGTCATTTTACAATAAGGATGCATGCATATAGATATATGTATGTTTGAATATGTATATTTCCTTCACAGTATTAATACTTCTAAATTTTAGATTTCTGAGAATTAGATTGCAGGGAAAAGGAACAAGCATGAGTGACATTTCAGTACTGAAAACAGTGAATATAGCGTTCTGTGTCTGGTGTTTAGCAGAAAAACAAATCAAACCTGCCCTCAATGCTGACAGGTAATAGCTGTACTACTATATATATACACTCATATAGGTCTAAAATAAGTTATTAATTGTTTATCCAGTGAAAAGTAAGTTGTTGCCACATGACATTGTTCACAAATTATTCTTAATACTGTGATGTACTTTTTCTTTGAACAGAAAATAGTAGTGAAGATAATTTGCACATTTTTAAAGTAATGATAACTGGACATATGATAGTATACAGTATATAATAATCTTTCTGTAAAGTGTATACAGAAAGACTATTTGAATTAGTTTCATTACAAATTAAAAGCCAGAAAAGTGCTTCAAGATAACTAAAATCATTAAGTAAAAACTTCAATAAAATTTAAGAGTTAAACCCTGAGCGTGCTCTTGCCTTTGCCTGACATAAGACAAGGGAACGGTAGCACATACACCTTATCAGAGTAGGCCAATTATCTTTCCTCACTCTCATACAAAACTGACAAATGGAAGATTTATTACTCAATGACTAGCCAAGTTTACTGATATCTGTATTAAAACCCAGCGTAAGCTCCATCTCTTTTTGCACATAATACTGCATACATGCTGTTATCTACCTTGGGTTTGCTGTAATTATAGAAATTAGATTATCCAGATTTAGTTATTTTCCAGTAAGTCTTAGAGCTTGCATTTCATGTAAATATTTACACTACTTACATTTTATAGATGAAGAGGCCTTTTGCAACTGCATTAAAACATTTCTATAAGGATTTGTATCAGAGGAAAGAATAACATACAGTACAAGCAATAACTGGAAAAATCTCTTCAGTCATAGTGGTTGCAAAGAAAACTTCACAGAGACAACTGAGTCCTTATAGTAGGTAGCTTTTGTAAAGAAGTGTACCTTTCTTCTGTAGTAGAAACATTACCCTGCAGCCAGGCTACTGACCTGTGAATTGGCAGCTTCCTCAGGAATAAGCAGCACAGCAGACTTTGCTATTCCTAGTATTTTAGGCACATCCTTGGCACTTCCCCTAACCAGGCTTACATTAGTCAATTCCAGAGTAACATTCAAGCCCAGTAAAATAAATGCCTTTGAGAGAGAGAATTTAGTTAAAAAGGTAGAAATTTAATTCCGGTGAACACATGTTATCCAACAGTTCAAATACTTAAAAGGACAATCTGCAGATTTTGTTCTGCTTACATACAAAAAAGCAGCATTTTCAAGACAAGTGTTCTGTTGATTATGTCTCTCAAGAGAATTACAGTTAAACCATCAATACTGTGAAAGTCATCTACCAGCAGTTTGCTGGAATGTGACTTTGCAGAGCAACTACTGCCATTTTAATAAATTGTATCTAACACAGTGGGCCTTCACTTGATTTTAATCTGTAGGATTCAAAATATCTAAAATGGATGTAAGAGCATGTAGGTGTAGATGTTAGACTGTAATAATAATAACAAACAACCAGGAGACACAGAGAACTACAGGTACATTTATCTGCTGCTTCATGAGTCACCAGTGACAGGTCACCATATACAATCCGAAAGGAAAGCTTGAGAAAATACTTGCATACATGTAATAATAAGATGTTGAACTAGTAGTAACACAAAGCAACAATGTAAGGAAACACTAAATATTTGAACACATGCATAGCAGTGGTATTGCAATTATTATCAGAAAATGTCATTTTTGAACTCTGTTCTACTCCATAAGTAGGAAATTCATAGCACCAAAACTCTTCTTTCCGCATCTTCTCAGTGGATACTAGTGAGAGTTTAGTATCTTATTTTTTTTGTGATGAAACAAATGGAAGCAATAGATATCGTAGGAGCTAAAAGAGTAATACACACCTGGTTGCTTATTGGCACTCTTTTAACTCCAAAGCTGGCACCATCCTTTACTGTGAGGAATCCCACCTCATTCTCAGGTTCAATTAGTGGTTCTTCATGAGGAGATATGACACAGTACTCAACCACCACTTCTCCAAATGTCCCAGCATGCCGAGTTACATTAATCTGAACATATCGGTCCAGGCTTTTTTCGACCAACACTGACTGCTGATCGGAGTACAGGGCAAACACTCCATAAGGATCATCATTTGCAAACACTGTGATCTTTGAAATTCCTTTCTCGTGGTCTAAATCTGCTCCACCTTCCACTGAAATCAGCTGCACCACATAGTTTTCATCCAGTTCTGGAACATCATCAGGTAACAGATAGATAATTATCTCAGCTGTACTCTGCTGGTCAGCAATGACAACAGATCCTTCTGTCTCAAGAAAGTCACCTGTGATGTCAGATTCACTGCGTATTTCCCAGTAAACCTGAAATGAGTATATAAAATGCAAAATCCAAAATAAATTAAAATTAGGGTTTGCGTATTCAGAATTCAGTATAGACAGGATATGGAAAAGACAGCTTTTAAACGGGTAAAATAAAAATTGGTTTAGGTATGCACAGAAAGAAGCACACAGATTATATTACAAAAGTGTGTTATTCCACTAACATTACTATGAATATAAAGATTTCCTTTGTCTAGTTTCAGAAAATTAATGTAAAACTATATGGAACTTACGAACATTTTTAAAAAGTATTTCTATTTTTATACCAAAATATCCTTGTTTTTCCTGTTTCCAAGATTCTTCACATCAGAAAGGGATGAAGAACTCTCATTAAGCACAGCAGATGCTTCTATTAATTGATCAATTTCTTTTTAATTAAATGAGTTCTTTTTAAACCACTGACTTCTAAATAATTTTAGGTAAAAAACAATGTGTGTGATAGCTCAAGAAAGTCTGATTCTGTCTAAAAGCAGTAAATTGTGATGATCTCAAAGAAAGCTCTCTTTGAAAGTATGGTCTCTTCTGTTGTCCCATCAAAAGGAAAGGGGGAGAAGGAGAAGGTGAGAACAGCACTTCAATATTGTTTTTATTTCCCCTGGCAAGGGGAGACTGAATTGAACTCTCCAAACCACAAGAACTAGGGCTAAGCCCTTCATAAATTCAGTCTAAAAGGCAACATTTAAAAAATTAATTTCAGAAACAAGCAATTGAAAGGCACAGAACAAGATATATTTCCATACACTGATAGTGAGGATGATTTCAGATTATACTGTTTATTAGGAAAAGAGTGAGAATACCGTTATGTTTCCCAGAATGCCTTGAATTCGCTTGACAAACAGTGTAATAATTTGAGGCCCTTCATCTCCTGAGGGTTCCGCATAGTTACTCTCAGTTAATGATTCAGGAGCAAACTGTACAATTCCATTGGGATCACCAAACTTCTCTATCTATAAAAAGGTAAACAAACATATAAAAATTTAGACATGGAGTGTGAGTTGTATTCTTGTTCAAACCACTGAGATTTTCATTGCTAGGTGTGACAAGAGCACGTATCTGTTAGCTCTAAAGACAGCAGAGAAAGTTTTGAGTGTCTCCTTTTCAGTTTTCAGTCCCTATGTCCAAGGAAGAAAATAACAAAACATTTTCATACTAAAACAGGAAATGCTTGGGCACCGTGAGTTAGTATACAGAAACTCTTCTAAAACTATCAGTTTGTAAATTCAGTGCTATGTTATTAATATTGTTGCTATTATACTAATTTCTTGTCTCATTGCCATTTTCAAGTAAATTTTTCTTATCTCAACTTGGAAACTCTGCTGTTTGTCTCCCTCTCACCCAAGGTGGGGGGAAGTGAAGCAATTGAGTAGGGTTTAATTTCCAGTAGAGTTTAAACCACAAGAGATGACAAACACACCGACATGTAGAAATGAGGGCTCAATCCATGCTCCCTCTGAAGACAACCATAGAAAACTGCAAATAAAGGAGCCAGATCAGGGCTTTTATACCAATTTTTACTGGCAGATGCTTTTGGCCTTTCTTTTCAGAATTGAAGGTGTAACAACACACCACAATAGTACAAAGGTCAAAAAAGCCAAATGATGATGTAGTAATTGTGATTCATTTTTAGAAGCTTTGAAGGATAAATACCAGTATCAACAGAAACCTCTGAAGAAAGAAAAGCAGTAATAACTTACTATTAGTGTAATGCTGTTTGCCTTAGAATCTATTTCTGTTTCACCTTTCACAAGGCTTAGTCTAATAATGAATGTTTCCTGAACTTCAACTTCTTCATGGGGATAGATTTGTAGATTAATTGTTCTCAGACCTCCTTCTCCTTCTTCAAAATAGAAGGATCCATTCACAGGGTCACCAATGTCACTGTTCAAGGGAGACAAGATCTCTTCTGAATTGGGTCCCAAAATGTCCCAATTAATCTGTGGAAGAGATTTAGAGAGATGATATATTATAATAGCATTCCAAGGGGAAAAATGACAGAGTACCAAAAGGACTTAGCTATGTTTAAATCTTTCCTGTTAATACAGGATATAAAATAGCCATCATTAACTCTATGGGGCAAAATATAGAAGCCTTTGGAAAAATAAACAGAACAATTTACAAATGGAAATTTTGAAGTGTTAGTCACAATGCCAGTTTATTAAATTCTAGATATATAGTCATAGAAAAGAAAATAAGATTTCTTTAGCAAGTAACAGCATAATAAATAATATAAATAAATAAAAAAATAATATTTCTTCAGCCTGATTAAAAGCTATAGTATTTTCAACATGTCCCACAAATTAGATTATGTTTAAGGAGGTCATATTCAGCACTTTAAAATTATTATTATGGTAATTTAATTGTTTTCCACTTTTCTCCAATGACTTCTAGAAACAGTCAAGTAAGATTGATGCTATTTATATATGGGGATAAGAGGAGCTCATGGCTTTTAATGCAAATTTTCCAGTCATTTGGCAAGACTGTGAAAGGCCCGTCATATCTCATGTTTATACCTGCATTTTGTCAGTGGTCTGTATAGAGTAAAAAAATAATCTAGAAAACTCAGAGTAAGCAATTTCCTGAATTAAATTAAGGTAGTGGTAGTGCATGAAGTTAACCATATTTTTGGTGGAATTAGGAGCTAGTTCAGAACAATGTATACAATGCCATCATAAAAGAAAGAAAGCAGGAGGAGAAAGAGAAGTTTAAAAGGATAAACAACATTTTATGTTATACTGGAACTGTATGCAATTCACATTTAATAAAAAGATGTAATTATCCTGTTAGAAATCAGTCACTAAGGAAGCTCTGGAAGGAAAATGCAAGAGGTTTTTGACCTAGTCATTGGAAAACATTCAGTCTTTGACAGCCAAGGCCCACCTGCGTCTCCACCAACCGCCCAGTCCTTTCCAACACCAGGGACACTGTTGTGGGTGCATCAGGGTTGGGAAGAACAATCCGGCTTTGGTTGAGAAATCGAACCATGCCCTGGGGTGAGTCACTTTTCGCAATGGTGACCTGGCTCACCAGGTGGAGCCCCAGCACTGCTCCACCAGTGGCTCCTGTCAGCTGGATTTCAAATTGCTCTGCAAATTCACTGTATGGAAATAGAAAAAGACATTCTGAGATGTTTGAGAGAAAAAAGATATTAAAACTGTACTTAGCAGTTCAATCATGCATCCAACTGGATCTGTTTAAAGGAATACAGAAATCATCCCTATAGGTGCAATGCAGAAGATTCTTTCTATTCGCATAGAATGGTGATATCTGAAATAAAAATAATGTTCTATTTTCTATTCATGTTAAGTTAAACAAAAATATGAAAAAAATATTTTATTCTTTATAGCTGTATTGTTGACACCAAAAACTTCTTATAATGTAAATAAAACCTGTATTTGATTGCATATTATTTAACAAGAGATATGACAATCTAGTAAACAACTTCTTTTTCACCCTTTGAATTTAGGTGATTTTTTAGCACTACAGAATTTTTTCAGTTCCAGTTTTACACACAGACATACTGCACATGATGAAAAAGAATTTATCAGCAGTAAATTGGTGAATAAATATCTGAAAATTTAATTACCTTTCTTCATCATTTATAATAGAGATATAAATAAAAGACTGGTTCTGCCCATGATAAAAAATGACAGAATTATTATGGATGACATAGTCAACACCATCAGGAAGAGCAGAAATACTTCGAGAAAGAAAATCAGCTGTGACATTGCCGTAAGTTCCACGCTTTCTCACAACAGGAATCATGATTAATCCAACATCCTCTTCCACTACAAAAGGAGTTGAGAAAAAGTTACTTTATTTCAAAATTTATGCCATAGCCTTATCTTCTAAACCGCGGTGAGAACTTAAGGTAAACTTACCCTGTAGAAGGATATACTGGGGATCAAATTCTATGATGCCTTCAGCATTATCACTTTTTGCGATAGTGACCCATACTGTGGAGATATTTCCTATTATTGGAGGTTGATCCACCTGTAGACCATGTTCTTTTACAGTAAAATCAAATCCACTTGCAAGAACATAAAAAAAACCAAACAAACATAAAAATACATTAAAAAATTCTTGTAAAAGTATTAAGATGTGTGTGTGACAATTTGTCAGTTACTGCAAATACTTTTATTTCTGACAGTTATAACTGAAGATTTTTTGGTCACATTTTTAAATATTATATTTGCAAAAATAGTAGTTTATTCACAGAAATGTATATCTTTCATTTGTTCTTTCTCATTTTATATTATTGAAATTTCTTGCAACTTGACAACTTGTATCTAATGTATGGACTTCTAGCTTTTATAAAATCTTAATCAGCAACATCTTTAAACTCACATTAAAATAATTGGGTTCACCATACATCCAATTTCTATTATGATTACAATTATAGCTGTCATACAAAATTTTACAGTAAAAGAGATGAAATGTTCAGCAGTGATTTTATGCAGGTAGGTCAGAATCCAAATACAGTTTGTTTTTCTGCTTTTAACTAATCAACTGGGAATTTTATCTTTACCTTCCTTGCAGTTCCAGTTTGGTAATCATCACTGAAAAGTCTTCAGGACCTTCAGGAAAGTCATCATCATGAATTTCAATCAAAATAATTTTACTTTCCTCTTGTGGTTCAAACACTAATTCCCTTATTGTGGGAGAGAAATCCATTCCTTCCTCCGCAGTCCCATTTATTATCTGAAAGCAAAGACGCACTTTGCCATAGGTTCCCCTGGAGCGCACAACAGTGATATTAACCTGAGGGGGAAAAAAAGATACTTTCCTTAAAAAATGGCTTTGCTTTCTGTTACAGTTGCCTCTAGGAGGCTGTTCTAAAGGCACCTTTTCAATGGTTCTGTCAGGTAAGAACAATTAGATTTATAAAATAAAATATAACTTAGCAGATAGCCTTAGTCATTCTAGAGACTGATTTCTTTCTAAAGTTGACCATAATTCTAGCAACAATATAGATATCTATCTGTAGTTTTACATAAGAAAGAAATTTAATACCCATTTTTCATCTTCTGTTGTTTGCAATAGTTCATGGGAAAATGTAAATTCTCCATATGGATAATCACTGGCAGCCATGGTAATATTTGCTGTGCTGCTAGATTCATTTATGAGTCCTCCACCACTGATCCTAGTTAGCTGAAACTGGTAGTAATGCTTCTCCTCAGGACGGTTGTCATCTACAGCCTAGGGAGAAGAACAAAAGCTAAAGGGATTTAAAACATTTATAGGGAAAGGATATAACTAATTTCTAACCAATATCCTAAGAAAATAAAGTATCTGAAAGAGCTACTGGTGTCAGATCTCTCATATACCTGTATTAGAACAACTGCTGCAGACTGCCTGTCTCTCATGGTCAGGGTCCCCGATACCTCAATAAATTCTGTGTGATGAGGAGGTGTTATATTCCAATATATTATGATCTCCCCAAAAATCCCTGGGCCACGTATCAGGCTGCAGGTAATGACACAAACACAGATTTTATTTTTACCTTTAGTATTTAATACCCAATACAGAGACAGTATATCATACTGTTGTGCATTGAAGAAATGTTATCAGCACTGTGAAAGCTTGAGTTTTAATGTACTTCATCACTATTAAGAACATGAAAATTCCCTCTTTAGGCATTAACATATCTGAAGTTTTCTTTTATTTCCCTGTGTTGGGAGGCATCTCAAGCTATATTTTTACCAAGAGGTCTTTCAAGTTTCTTTCCATGTATAGCCAAAGGTGGGGTCTGAAAACTGATTTCTCTTGGTTCCATTATGCTTTTCCTGAGATATGCAAAACAGATGGGAAATTGGACTTTAGGGTAATGCCAGAGGCAATTTGGTTTATAAGGAAGAAGAATACTAGAATGCCTCTATGAGATGATCTGATAAATGTTCTGTCTGCTACTTGACTAAAACCCTACTAATAACATCATGCTTGGTGAACTAAGTCACAGTAAAAATTTCTCTGCTCATAATGTGATCTAAAACTACTGCTTGTACAAAGCATCATTTTGTCTTTTGGACTTCTTGGGGCAGCACCAGAAGCTCTTCTGTTGCTTATATTTGCTGTTTTACCAAAGGAAAGTGTCATAATCCTTTTTTTCCAAGGCTCTTAGAAGACATCTTAATATCTACATCTTGTCTTCAGTTGACTGAATAAAACAATTGCATATTGTTTCCACCAAAAACCCAGTTCCCACGTTGTTTATACTAGAACATAACAATGTACTGAAATACTGTTCATGCACAAATCCTGAATCAAATTCTGGAAAGCACAAAGCACCTTCAAATGTCACTGATTTCCTTCCCCTTTTCCTTTGATTAAGATCCTCTTTCCTTTAGTACATCAATGTTGTAAATTATTTAAAGACAGACAGGAATATTTGGACTTCCCTAGTAATATTGAGAAGGCACACACACAGTATATTCTGCCCTTCTTTAAAACCAACCATCTAATTTTAAAAATAGTTCTGGTTATAGAATTGATGATAAAATGCAGCACTCAATACATTCTTGCCAAATGTGGAGGCTCATAGCTTTTGAATTTGGGCTGTTGTCCTTCATTTGAAAAAATGAGAGATGTACCCACCTAATAAGGGCAGTTCCATTATAATTTCCTGAAGGTTCTCCAATCAGAACATGCTTGGAAGAATGGGCTATCCCAACCACCCCTGAAGCTCCTTCATCTCCCAGAATAATGATGGTTGCAACACCTATGAAGAGAACAAAGCTTCCCATGGTAAATGAAAACTAACCAACGAGACACTTTTGGTAAATTTTATGACATGAGTGGTTAAGCATCAGCTTCACAGAGGGCCCATGGAATTATCTTTGATTTCTTTAAACAAGGGACTTAAGGAAAAAGGCTAACATTCAAAATTTTGACCAACTAGCTGCCACAAATCACTTAAGCACTGCAGACTAAAGTAATATGAACATACTTAGAAAAGTTCTCATATAAAATATCTAAAAATAGAAGATACTGAATTTTTACCATTTACAGGGGATATCTCTGCATCACCAGTAGAGACTAGCTGAATGGTAAATGTTTCATTCCCCTCCAGCAGACCATCTTGAATTGCATGTAAAATAATCAGCTTCTGGGATTCAGTCTGCATCATGTAAAGACCAGAAGGTATACGATATATATTAAACAAAACAAACAAAATGCAATATTAAAAACAGTGGTTTTTTAACATGTCAAGTTTTAAGAATGTGTGACATATTCTCTACTATTTTTTAAATATCAGATTTCTGATCTGGCTGAAATATTTTCTCACAGATTAATGAATAGGAAAAATCATCTCTCAAACAATGTATGCCACACTTAAAAAATATCCTCACACTTTTCAACTGAATAAAGATTGAAATTTGTCATAGATATTTTCAACTTAGATGAAACTTTCTATACAAAACCTTTTCCATCAGAAGGTGCATATTCAACAGTGCACACACATTGTAAGGATTAACACATTATTAAGATTAGATATTTTAGGTGATGTCAAATTACTGCCTGATCCACATTTCTGTCAGTGGCAAGTGGCATACACATTGTATAAGTTTAGTATAACATGCATACATAGTTGCATGCTTACACGTATGCATATATAAAACTTCAGGATGAAAAAAACAATGTGAAAGCCTACAAGTAGAGAAAGGATTGCAAAATGATAGCAAAACTTGGCCCAATAATAATGGTCTTAAAAAAGAAAAAAAAAAAATATTAATTTTCCAACTGATTCAAAGTAAAACAACCAGCATGCCTATTTATTTAATTTAAACAACCTTGATTCAAATAAAATGAGTAATGCTTTGTTAAAATACTTTTCTTCATTAAATATTTTGAGTAGACTGTAAAAGATCAATATTAAGATAGTATCAGTATCCAGTATTTTGACTCTAACTTCAGAGTTCTAACTGCCATGAAGTACAAATCAAATAACACTGTCCAGTTTGAAAGTTACTAAGGTGAGTTGCTTGGGTTTTTTTTTAACTGCAGATTTTGAGCATTCATTTACCCTTCTCACTCTTTCAATATAAATTTTCTTTTAAAGTTGCTGTCTTAGTTTGAAAGGCAGATATCTCTCAAGGAAAAGCAGGAACCCTCCCAGAGTGGAAGGAATCTCCCCCTTCCCTGAGTTACTGTAGTTTTGAAAATTATCAGGCTTTTGAGATCGAATATGAGAAAAAGCATAACAGCTCTTTACTAAAATATATATATAGATAGATATAACCCAACAGAACAAACACCAATGCCAACAACAAACACCAGTAACAGACTCCCCGCCTGTCACCCGGTTTCCCCTGTGGTGTAGCTCTGGCCACACCCGGGTGGGGGTGCTGGGGAGACAGGGGAGGCAGGGAGGTTGCGTCCGGTTGGGCAGTGGTTGCAGTACAGTGGAAAATGGTGAATGCAGTCCAAGCTGAGAGCGGTGGTCCTTCGGGGGTCCTGCAGCTCCCTCAGATATGCTGAGATGATGCCAGAGAGAGTGTGTCCCAGGGTCCAGGCAGGCTTCATTATATTCCCGCAGGAATGACCACGTACCTCCCCCAGGGCGGAGCATTTCATAGTGGAATGATGAGATAAGATGGTTTGGGAGGTTCTGGGCGGTTGGGTCGTTCCAGCTGCCCATTGTCCATGATGGCCAGTAACAGAGATGGCCTCCTCAGGATGGGTGTGATTATTGTCGGTGCTTTCAGGGGGAAGCTCTCCCAGCTGTGTCTTTTGTGAAGGCAAATGGACCCTACCTCACCACAGGGTTTCCTTATCTTATCTAACCCCAGCTTGCAGTCCGAGGGGCCAAACGTGCACCGGGCAGTTGTTGCAAACGTCCTGTCATTAACGGCTCATCAGGGCTGATGCAGATGGGGGAGAATACATTGTTTTACTACATCCCCACAACCCAGGACAGTTGCCTGATACTGTAGTGAAATAAATGTCTCTGTAATCATTATTCACATTCAGTAGATTTTGATTCCTCTCTCTTAATTGTAAAAACAGGAGAGATATGAAGATCCTACCTTCCTGATGATTACATTGTGCTGCCTTAAAAGAGCATGTCAGCTTTCATTTACAGCCTGAAGAAAACCTAAATGCTGCTATCCTCACCAGTTCAACTGACCTATTTTTAGTGTATAATACTTAGTAACCCTCTACTTCTATAAACATGTAACAATAACCATAGAAATACTCATAAGTAGAAAAAAGTATTTCTCAATCTAAGAGTAAATAAGTTATTGCAGTATCTGAAATACCTCGTTGAAATGAAGGGTACCATTTAGAGGGGTCAGATCATATCTGGCTGCTTCCTCAAGAATCCATAACACTTTAACTGCTCCTTGTCCTCCCTGACTTCGACTTACGTTGAGCAAAACAACTGCAGCAGAGTCATCAGGTGTCTGAGGTTCTTTCACTGTTACCTGGTGGAGAAAGAGAAGGAGAATTGTGGGAAAGGTTCTGTTGATAAACTCAAAGGCTGCATTGATAATGTCAAAAGACATGGATATCCATTTGAGATAAACAACAAAAACCATTATCAATAACAATGCTAAACAACAGGAGTGAAAATGAACAGGAAGATAATAGGCATAATGAATGTGTTGAATTCTGCTAGCAAAGATGAGATTTCTGTATGCCTTATGATTCAAAACAATCACAGACTGTCACCAGCAGGCTCAGCACCAGCAAAATGGAAAGCAGAAGCACTGCAAGAACTAAGATGAGATACGCTTTGTAATTTCTTTCCAAACTTTGCTTGCAGTAATGCTGATTATTATACAGCCTTTTTAATATTCAACAGACCACCAAAAACCCAACATGGAATGTCTTGAATTGTTAGTATAGTGAATTAAATTGATTAAACCATGCAGAAATCTGTATTCATGCAGCAGCACTTTCACAATTGCTACCATCCTGCACAGCTAGATGAAGACAGTCACTAATGTCCTTTCAATGAAGTAATGTCTGCCACTGCAATGAAGGCTTACAAAAATCAACTGTGTGTTAGTGACACAAACCCACTATTCAACTTTAGCAGAAAATCATGCAGTCGAAATCAAACTCACATTCTTTTCTTCAAACCCAAATACCCCAACAGGGGAATCATTTGGTGGAATAGCGACAGTTACCAGGGTGTCATTCCCAAGTCTTGCACCACCTGTTACCCTCACCAGGGCAATTTTGAATATCTCAAGGAATTCAACTTCACTGTCATCTATGATTGTAATTTCTATTTCTCCTGTAGCCTGAAGAAATGTTAAAAGAAAAAAAAAAAAGAACAAAGGTTACTTATATTATTCAGTGAACTGTTTGGAAAAAATTTAAATTTAAAGTAAGTAAATTGTGTCTAATAATAGACATTGTTCAGTTGTTCATTTTTCTTCTTATTGTATATTTGTAATTAGAAGGCGTAATTTCAGGAGTAGATTTTAAGTTCATCAATGTAAATCTTACCTGTTAAAACCAGCAGACTGTTCTGCTTTGGTACTCAGTAGAAAGCGCAAGTTGAAAATATTGTCAGTATTCAGTCAAAATTCTGCTCACTAAGTATATCCTTCTATTTGCCAAAGATTGGTTATGGTCACTTAAAATCAAAATCCCTTGTGTACACTAAGTATTTTCAAGTGCAGCATGAAATTTAAAACTTTATGTAGAATACAGCTAAGAAAAGGTATAGGCTTATTCTGGGAATTTATAGTGAAGATGGATTATACGACAAATTTTCAGTGTAACAGGGTTTATTAATAAAAGTTATGTCCTCACTTGTAAAGGAATCGAAGGCACACAAGCCTATTTGGTCAATTCTTATGAATATTCTGTTTTTTCATGTTAAAGAACTGAAGTTGGGAGCATTATTCACATACATAAGGTGATAAACAAAATGTTTTCAGTGAAAAGATGCAAATTCTGCTAGAAGAAAACACACAAAACTCTTAAGCTGGTAACCGAAAGTCAGTTAAACTTTCAGCAAGTGCATACCTGCCCATCTGCAAATGTAAGGTTTCCAAATGATGGTGTAAAGTCTTCAAAGCTGGCAGTTAAATGAATGGCTTCCCAGTACAGAGTTGCTGACCCAAACCTCCCAGCCTGTCGAACAACTGGGAGTTTCACTACATTCTGGGGTGGTGGTACCTCATAACCAGGAACAGCTCCAGTGATATCCTGTAAATTCAAAAAGAAACTGCTGAGTGTCTCAGCAAATTTTTTATTTTTCTTATTTTCTTCTTTTTTTCTTTTAATTGACTTGCAGTTAAAAATAAATGAAATACATAACTACTTACAAAACAGTCTGGATTTAGCACTGACCTTCCTCTGAGCAAAATTCTGGATTAGATGACCTCCTGAGGTCCCTTTTTATAACACTGATTTCAGCACTGCCAGCTCCCTGATAAATTTTGTGTATTATTTGTGAAGGAATTGAGAATATTTAAGAAGGAATTGTTTGTCTGGTATCTGGACATTTTGTCCAGAACAGTTTAGTGTCATAAAGCCTATCAGAACACTCTCAGAACTGGTCTGAAAAAAGAGACTGTCCTGCTGGAATGCTACTTTCCATATTTTTCATTCAGAATTATTTACCTTTGTAACATTAAAATTAAATATTCCCCTGGCATCATCATTTTCTTCAATTGTTATTTCAGCTATTTCTAATCCAAGCCTTTTCACACTTGGCTGACCTCCAGAGGAGGAAGTGATCAGTTGCACATCAGTAATATTGATTATAAATCCTTCCTGTAATTCTGGAATATTGTCCTGAAAAAAAAAAAAGGTCATTCTTTGAATACAACATTGTAAATTATAATCCATGCTACTTGCAGATTGTTTACTGTTCAAAAATTCTCAGCATTTGGAACCATATAAAAAATCCCTTGCTTCATACCATGTGAAAGGTGAAAAAGACTACTTTTGCTGAGCTTTAGAAATTGAAGCTGAGAGTCAGATTCCAGAACTGCAAGAACAGTGGAAAGCAGTGCTGGTTGTCACTTGTTACTGCTACCTAGAAGAAAGGTAGCTAAATCTCAGAAACTAAGCCATAACTTGAAAAGGAGTATATCCATTTTAAATATATTTAAAGAATATACATAATTTTGGTGTAAAGTTAACATTTCCTAAACTACCAGATAAAATTGTTAAGAAGTATGTAAAGTAAAATAACTCTTCCATAAAAACCTACAAAAAGTTGGCAAACCAAGAAGCACCTAAGACATTTATAATTTTTTCCTTTGTCATAAGTTAATTTTGGGATTATAAAAAAACAAAGAATTTGGCTCATCACAGTGATGAGTACTTGAGTTCTTTTGAAAGAGGTGCCTGCAAGAATCCCAGCACAACCATTTCTAGAATGGTAAATCATACTTCTAGTATAAAATCAGTACCACTTCCCTTTCCTTAACTGACATTAATAGTTAAAGAAGTCATTAGGGTACTCACAGGCAAAATAATGACTATGACAGAAGTTGTTGTTGCATTCTCTGCCATAATGACTGTTTTCTTTTCCAGTATATAATCCTCATTTTCTGTTGCACGGTTGGAGGGGGGTAGTTCGAAGTTCGGTGAGGTGCTCAACTGAACTGCAAGATCTCCAACAAATCCTTGTTCTCGAACAATTTGTAGAGTAAGAGTAGTTGAATTCTCTTGCCCTTTAGTAAGGATGGGAAAAAAAATTCAAGACTTGAGTGTTTTAGAAACATAGAATATCCTGAGTTGGAAGGCACTCATCAGCATCATCAAAGTCCAAGTCCTGGGCCTGCACAGGACAGCCCAAGAATCACATCCTGGGCCTGAGGGCATTGTTCAAACACTTCTTGAACTCTGTCAGGCTTGCTGCTGCGAGCACATTCCTGGGGAGCCTGTTCCAATGATCAAGCACCCTCTGGGTGAAAAATCTTTTTCTGATATCCAACCTAAACCTCTCATGACTCAACTTCATCAGGACCTGCCCCTCCGCTTCCCCTCACGAGGATGTTGAAGAGGTGATGAGGTCTCCCCTCAGTCTCCTCCAGGCTGAACAGACCAAGTGACCTCAGCTGCTTCTCCTCATAAGGCTTCACCTTAAGGCCCTTCACCATCCTCATGGCCCTCCTCTACGTGCTCTCTAATAGTTTGTCTTTTTTATATTGCAGTGACTAAAACTGCCCCCAGCACTCGAGGTGAGGCCGCCCCAGAGCAGAGCAGAGCAGGACAATCCCCTCCCTGGCCTGGCCGGCCATGCTGGGCCTGATGCACCCCAGGGCACGCTTGGCCCTCCTGGCTGCCAGGGCACTGCTGACTCATATCCAACTTTCTGTCAACCAGGACCCCTAGATTCCTTTCCACAGCACTGCTCTCCAGCCTCTCATTCCTCAGTCTGTCCATACATCCAGGGTTGCCCCATCCCCGATGCAGAGTCCAGCACTTTCCCTTGTTATAATTCATGTGGTCAGTGATTGCCCATCTTTCTAATTTGTTGAGGTCCCTCTAATTTGTCAAGGTCTTTCTGCAGGGCCTTCTGCCCTCAAGGGAGTTGACAGCTCCTCTCAATTTAGTGTCATCAGCAAATTTACTTAGTATTCCTAAGAGTCCTGTGTCCAAGTTGTTCATGAAGATGCTGAAGAGAACTTGGATAAGGATGAGCCCTATGGAACCCCCTTTTAAGCCTGCTTGATTTACAGCTCACCTAACTACTGGAGCTGCCTTCTAGAGCCTGCTCCAGTTCTGCTCAGCAACACAACAGTACTTGAATAATTCAAGGGCTCAGGCAAACAAGCTCACACTAGTGGTGTGAACACAAAAAACAGAGTACCTACATCTGGAGGTACTGTGCGTTTAAAAACTGGATCTAGAAGAAGAATAAAATATGGACAAACTACAGTCTTATATGTTTGTTACACTAATTATTAGTTCAACACTGCTATTTTTATTCTGTTATCCATCAAAACTTTCATCTCACTACTTTGCCTGACCTTTCATGCCTGGGTGGTCATTGTTGATTCTAACACAGAATCAGTGTTAGAATCAGTCATTCTGTCTGTAAACTTTACGTTTTCTTAACGCAAATGTTGAAGTAGACTTGTATCAGTCAGGCTCAGAACCCTTTTTGGGAAACAGATTTGTAATTTTTCTAATAAATCACGAAACACATTATCTGACTAAAAGTGCTTGGTTTATTACTGGAGAAATAGAAACAAAATGTAAACACGTGTGTACTTCAAACCAGTTTTTTGTTACAAGATATTACTTCACTTGTGTATTATTCATTAAAAATACAACATTTAAAGATTGGAAAAAAAGCAACCAGTGAAAGCTAGTAACATTCCTTGAATGGTAACTTCAAAGTATAAATGTTTCTAATGTGTGTGTGTGTGTGTGTGTGTGTGTGTGTGTGTGTGTGTGTGTATGTAAGAAACCAACAAAATGCCTTCACATTACTTCCAGGACCTAAAAAAGGAGCAATACCAATTCATTTGAAAACAGAACTGGTAAGAATGTTTTACTTGTGATAATATACTCTGATAGAAAAATTATTTTTCATATATGGCCTTTGATAATATGAACAAAATATTAAATTGTTAGGAAATTTTAATTGGGCTGTTAAAGTATGAGTAGTCCACCAGGCAGCTGCTGGATGAGCCCCAGAGAATGCCAGCTAGCTGCCTGGGCCAGGAGGGAGGGCAGAAGCCTGAGCATCATGTCAATTCTCCTCTGGCCAACCGCCTTTAAGATCCTTTACAACTTGTTCCTGGAAGAAAAACTGGCACAACCAATCAAATGTGCAGTTGGCAGGCAGAAAAACATCATTTCCATTTTTTTCTTGCAACGGAATCCAATCCTGCTCTGCTTCCTCCCCTCCTTCCCCTAGCCCTCTGAGCAAACAGCTTCCCTTTTTGAGCCACTTCAAGAGGAAAGTCTGTATAAATTATTTTGAACAATACAACAATCCCACTAAATGGGCAAGTTCTGCTTTTTATATACATAGAAGTATTTTATGCATTAGTGTTTAATGCAACTTACCTCTTAACCAAGAATGGCTGGATAATATTGATGTATGCAATGTGAAATACAGCATAAAATGTATGGAGCAAAACAGCATAGTTACGTATTTTAAGAGATATTTTTGCTAGAGATTTTTGTTAGGAAAATGCTGATAGATAGACAGATAGACAGATGGATAGATAGATAGATAGACAGATAGATAGATAGATAGATAGATAGATAGATAAAACCAGTGTTATAACTTCAACAATGCTGACTTTGGAAAAACATACATTCTTTCTCAAGAATCAAGAAATGGACTTACCTTCTGGCTCTGTGATTTTAACAAAGAGAGACTCCATATGCCACTCAATCACACCATGTGGAGAGTCACTAGGTAAAATGGTAAGTACAGCTCTTGCCCTTTCGGGATCAATGACAGCTCCTTTTGTGGTATCTTGAACACCCACAGTGGTCACATGGGTGAGTGTGATTTCCACAGCCTCTGAAAGTTCTGCAACACTGTCCGCGAGAATTGTCAGGGTGATCGTGGACAGGGCCTGACCTTCCGAAAACGTAATCTAAAGTTTTAGGAGGGGGGGAAATATATGTCAAATTTCTTCTCAGTGTTGTTAAACCTACAATTTTGTTCTGTAAACTCTATCGTTCTTAAAATACATATACACATACACATGTACACACACAAATATATATCTCTCTCTCATAGAATTGTAGAATACCAGGTTGGAAGAGACGTCAAGGATCATGTGGCCCAACCTTTCTCAGCAGTAGCACAATCTAGATAAGATGGCCCAGCATCCTGTCCAGCTCAATCTTAAAAGTGTCAGTTTTGGGAAGTCTACAACTTCCCCTGCTCCTGGGGGGTTATTCCAAAGGATGATGTTTCTCATGGTGAAAAATTTACCTCTTATGTCCAATCAGAATCTCTCCAGGTATAACTTGCATCCACAACCCCTTGTCTTTTCACTGTGACACCTTGTGAATAGAAGGTCTCCTGTTTTGTAGAACCCTTTAGATACAGGAACATGGTCTGAACATAAGGTCTCCAAAGGCTGAACAGTTCTCTCAGCCTTTCCTCATATGACAGCCTTCCCAGTCCTCTGACCACATTTGTGGGAAGCTCTGGATCCTCTCCATCCTGTCCATATCCATTTTCTTTAGCAGACACCAAAACTGAACACAGTATTCCAGGTGTAGCCCAACAAGTGCTCAAGTGGAGTGGGTTAATGACTTCTTCATCTTTGCTGGGGATGGTCTTGTTGATGCAGCTCTGAAACATTCTGGTGGATTGTCACAGTGTTCACTTATATTGAGCTTTTTGACCAACAGGACCCTCAAGCCCCTTTCCCCAGAGTGACTCCCCAGACAGATAGATTCCAGCGGGTGCTGCACTCCTGGATTATGTTTTCCAAAGTGCATCATTTGTTTCTGATGAATCTTGCAGCCTACCTAGGTCTTCCTTCAGGGTAACTCTCCCTTCCAAAATGTCCAATCCCCACTTAGTTTGGTATCGTCATAAAACTTTATCAGAGTACACTTGACCTCATCCCCCAGACGACTTATGAAGATATTAAACACTGTTGGGCCCAATATTGATCCCTGAGGGACCACACTTTTAACAGATTGTCAATTTGAAAAGGAGCTATTTACCACCACCCCTGGGTGCAGCAAGAACACATCAGTTTCTTTAACAGGAGGCTATCGCAAACCGTTTCAAAAACCTTGGAGAAATCCAGGTAGACAATGGGTTTTGCTTTTCTTATTAAACTACCTTTATCTCAAGTTTTTCCATCTTATTTTCTCCTTGTCCTTCTGAGAGGGGGAGTAAGAGAGAACTAGGTGGGAGTTTTTTAGCCAGGTCAACACACCACACGTCAATGGAAGGATGAACATATAATATCTATCAAAAACACTGCTAAGTGAAGAAACATCTACTCAACCTTTTTTTTTTTTTTTTTGTCCTCAGTTAAAATGATTGATACATGCTTTGTCTATCTATATTCTTTTAGATTCAAAGGGCCACTTGATTAAGTCTTTCTCAACAAGGAAGACATGTCTACAAACACAGGCTATAATGCACACATACTGTGGAGGATAAACAGAAATTTCCTGTGAATATTATACCTTTACCTTTCTAACCCTTCTTGCTTGCAAACCTAGGCAGCAAAACATGTTGCATCCATCTGGAATGTTCAAGCAGTACTCTAACAATTTCAGTATGATTGTTTCGGCATCCTTGATTTCCCATCCATTTATTTTTCTTTTTATTTTTTTTTAGGGCTTTGTGTCTGCTGGAGACAGCCACCAGGTGGAGGGCTTTGACTTACAGAACGTGGCTCCTGCCGGTCCTAAGGCATACTGAGAGCTTTGGCTGGCAGGAAACACGGGGTTTTAACGTGGCTGGAAATCTAAAATGCTCAGAAACATAGAAAACTGGGACTTCTCATACTCTCCTGGGCCACTTGAGGTGTATGTTGTATTGAGAAGGTCAGGACAAAAAGCAAACACTCCCAGATTTCCACCTATGCAAATGATTTGACATAGTAGCTGGATCTCACAGGAGGAAGAAAGGATGATGGGAACTGGATACTACAGATACACGTTTCCAGTACCTGGACAGCATTGCAATATCAGGTTCTAGAAATGCGGGAGTGATATTGCAGTATTATATGCCAGCCAGAAGTGTAAACTGCCAGAATCACAGGAAAGGACCAGGAAGCAGGAGTTCACAGAATATTGGGGCAATCTGACATGTACTGTCCTTCCCACTCACTACACCCGTACCTATTGTCTGAGAAAATACAGTCAGTGCTTGCCTAATAACAGTGATTTTATTACATACCATTCCTGAACCTGGAAACACATCACTTATGCTCCCATTAGCAATCCACTCCACCGTAACTCGTCCATATGTTCCTATTAAACGTTCAATATTCAGGGTGATCAAGCTATCCTGATCCAATTCTTCAACTTGCTTAAATAAAGAACTCTGGAAAACATACAGTAGCAGAATCAAAACATTATTTTCTTACAAAGAAAAGTTTTTTTAGGGCACAGGGTATTTATTCAAAGGGGACCAGAGACATTGGACATCAATTAATTAATTACTCTTAAGCAGCTAAAGGCAAGGTCATTGATTAAATTGATATTTCTTAGTTTTCAGAGGTACTCAACAGTCCCAAATTTCATAGACATAAGGATTTAAAACATCAGACCTCTGTATCCTAAGGCAAAAAATTCAATGTTTTTGTTAATTTTTTTAGTACAATATGTTATGTTCAAATCATATGAAGCAGGTAACAAACATGTAGACCTTCAAGACAGACATATTTTTACTGCTGTTACTTTACTATTATTCATCCTCCTCACACAAGTCCAGATGCAATGTTTCATTTCTATAACGATTCTTCTGCGTTTTATATCTTCAGTATGCATTTAATACATAGATCTGTTCAGATAACTTCTACAGTATTTGATGATTTAAGAATCAACCACTACAAGTCAACCTTCAGTCTGACACTTTCTCCAAAGACATTATTTTGTTCTGGCAGATGGGCTCATCCTGTGGCATAACTCAGTATTTTTTTTAGAGGAAAAGGGTCTTTACTTAATTCCCTTGATTAAACAATCAATAGTGACTCTCTACAAATGAATATGTGCCATCTGAAAACTGAATTTTTAGATTGCTGTAAAACTAAACTAATAGAGTAATGTGTTATTCTAAATGTAAGGAGTTTATAAAAATCCTGTAATAGAGACAGACTGGAACTGAGTTTCTATCACCTTGCACCTGTGCAAACAAGTAACAATTCTAAATGCAAGTCAAAAAACTTCTATCTCAGGTTGCTACAAGACTTTCGAAAAACAATCCCACCACACGCAGTTTTAGTATGTTTGTGTTCTGTTATTCAGAAATGATATATACATATGTTAATGATTTACCTTATAAGTTTTACCTGAGAAAATGCAATGACTCCATAAGCATTGTCATTGGAAGGAATAATTATGTTAACAAAACTGTGAACACCAATCTCTGCACCTCCCTTAGGGTTTTTCAGCCACACTTTAAAGCATTCTTCCTCCTCTGGGATGATGTCATCCAGGATATTGACTGCTATCACAGCTTCCATGTCCCCAGGCTCAAATATCAATTCACCTGAACTAACATACAAACAAACACATCACGTAATTGTAAACTGAGAATATGATTAATAGACTTTCAAAGCACTACTGAAAATTTAATGACCATTTTTGATGCTAAAATTATTGTTTCTATTCCTGAGTAAGCAACATTTGTGGGGTTAGTGTTGGGTTAGGGTTTTTTCTTAATTACAGTAGAACATAGAGTAACTTATATTGCATACTAAAGTAATTTAATTGATCCTAAATAAAAGCTTCAATAATATCAAGTCTAACTGCAAGTCCTTTTTTTCCCATGTTTTAAAGCCAGTTGTGAGAAGTTTGACTTCAGATTATTCTAAGGCTACCTGTGAAAAATTCTTTTTAGTATTAATAAACACACCACACACAGAAGTCTACAACACTCTCCACTATAACAAAAACAGTATCACAGAAAAGGGAATGCAAGAGCTGGGAGAAAGTGATATAAACCAAAAAACCTACCTAGGTATAAAATCTGACTGGTTGGAGATAGTGGTCAGCTCGTAAATCTGGGAGCTGGACTCTACAGAAAGAGCAATCAAGCTCTTGCTGGAGTTCAGAGACCTTGCGGTGGCTGAAGTGACGTGATCTGCGTATGGGGCTTCCAGCATGATAGAGAACTGGTTCCCTTCCGAGTTCCAGGAATACAGTGCTGTTGTGTTCTCACCAGAGAGGAGGATATGAACTACATCGAGCAAGGAGGAGAAAAAAAGAAATATTCCGTGATATATTTAAAAGTTCTTGTAATGCCAGAAATGTCCTTGGCAGCACAATTGTTAAAGTACATCTTAAGATCTGATAAATAATATGAAAAAATGAGAACAAATATTTCTTCAATTTCAGTACTATAAATGAAGACTTACCTAAACCCGAAGCAGGCATGAAAACATGTATGTTTCTTACAGCAGAGACTGGAAGAGACTGAAAGTGTCTGAAGCTAGACTGCCCTGTCTCCCAGATGAAAATGTCAGAGTTTTCAGTTTCTACAAAGGAGAAAAATGACAAAATGTACATTGTATTGCTGCCTGTTAATCAAATCACGCACTAGTGGCCATTCAAAGGCAGAGATTGGCAACTTTAATTACAAAGTGAGACCAGTGATTGTATCTTTTTTATTACTTGGTGCATAACTCCATACACAGTATGGCTTATCCCATCAGATGATTCATCCAATGACATCATTTATGGGCTTTTTTGCACACATTCACATGTAAAAACACTTAAAATGCCAGTAGACAACAGTCAACTCAAAGAAACCTATGGACTGCAACATACACTTTTAAACAGGCATAGGGATGCAGACATAAAACAATGCCTAAAATGTCATACTGGTAATAAAAAAACACATATACTTTGCTGGACAATGATCTTTGCATATCACAAAGCTCAGAAAAGCTTAGAAAGCAGTTAGCAGCTAGATTAATGGAATCACTATTTCCTATTGTTCTTGGAAAAATATTTCATTAGTTTCATAAATATTTGAGAACAAACAGAATGATTTCATTTTCTGAAGGACAAAACACAGATTAGTTTGGTAAAATGCTTATCGGCAAATTGTCACTCCCCAGTAATACTTTAATCCCTATCTAAACTCCTTTACCTCAAATGCCTTTGCTACCAAAAAAGCCACACTTAATTAGCAAACTCGGTGTTTGTTTTCTGCTAAATACCTTTTGCAGTAATTAAATAGATATCTGATCCAGAAGTCCAGGCCTCCATATGTTTTATTTCTTTTGTTGGTAACTGATGAAGATTTCTAAACTCATTATTGAGCCACTGGTACAAGAGCACATTCTGGCTGGTATTCGACAGACAAACTAGTAAGTACATGATGCCTCCTCGGGGAAATAAGGCAATGTTCAGAGCTCTGTAAAGTGGAAGTTCATGATGCAGCACAAATATATCTTTATTCCATTGGAAAACCTGTGAAAATATTTTTTTTTATTATATATTCATAACTAGCACCAAGAGAAGAGAAATTAAGTGTCACGATGAAAAATTAGAAAGACAATGAACTGAATTCCTCATTTCTACGGTGGATCCTACATGACCATTGTAAGTAACTATTAGTAACTACCCCACTACAAGCACCTGTTCTTCAGATGAACAGGTTTACAGTGAGAAGCTATTTCTGCTCTTATAGGTGTCTAACTCAAAATAAAAATAACACTAGCAGTAAAATCAAACCAAGCCTAAATTACATGTTAATGTAGGGACTGTTGTTGCATTTAAACAAGTCTAGAATGTTGTCTTATAAATCTGTAATAGAAACATAAGTCACTTTTCAGAAATATATACTTTTTTAAAAAATTATTCGTTCATATTTCAAACTCAAAACTAATAAAGGACATGGAAGATAAGTGCATTCTAACCTGGATGGAACTGAAACTGGTGGTATCACTGACAAAAACCAAATAGTGTTCTTCATCCACAGAAAAATGTTTGACAAGCCTAGTATCCAAAGTAGAGAAGGTCTGTATCTACAGGGAAAATGTGGCAAAAATGGTATTTGGAAGTCAGTTCAAGTAACAAGCTTATACATATATACGCATATTTTTTAAAAATTCCAAAATGACATATAAAACTATGTAAAAAGCAATGTCAAAAAAAAAGTCATAGATGTAATTTCACAATTTTAAAAGTATGTCTATACATGTGGGGTCAATTTACAAAATTAATAGGACTTATCATACATTTTTCAGAAAATGCTGTATGACTTAATTGCTCCACAATTTCTTTCTTTATTTCCCAGGTCATTTTACCACACCCCAAAATATAAGTACAAAAAAACTGTAGACAGCAGTCTGTAATAACTGTTGTGGTTTAGGAATGGTATTTCCAATTTAGTGTTCCCATTGAAACACTCTATACCAGGCTGTCGCTCACTCACTCGTGCCTACCTCTTCCTCTCTCCCCTGAGGTGGGTGGAGAGGAGAATTGGAGGCACAAAAGGTAAAGATCATGGGTTGAGATAAGAACAAGTTACTGGAAACAGCAATGAAATTAGAAAATGAACAGTGACAACAACAGTATTAATAACAGAGGGTACAAGAGAGGCAAAGGATTCACATGTGAAAATGCTCACTATGCAGAAACCGGCAATACACAAACTGCTGCCACGCCACCCCGACCCCTGGAGAGCCATCTTTCCCATCCCCAGAAAATGACATGAGATGGTATAGAATAATCCATGTCCCAGCCATGCCCCCTCCTGCCTACTGCAAAAATTAACTCTGTTCTGGCCAACACCAGGACACTAACTTACATCACTGAGCCACAGAGTGCTCAGGTGCCAAACTAGCTGAGAACAGAGTGCTTTTTCCCAAAACATGGCTGGAAAGAAGGGCCCCCCAGAGTACTTTCTAACCTCATTATTTAATGATTTCGTAAGTAACACAGATTTACCTTCAATAGTTTGCGTCCAGGCATGAGTGCATACACACTGCTGTTGGAAGCTCCCTGACTGGCTCCTCCATGGGTAATCACAAAGTAGGGAGAGGCACGGATTTGGAAAGACACACAGCTTTTAGGATCCCACATACTGAAATTCTGAGAGAGGAACAAAAAAAGTAGAACTGAAATGGAAAGTTTTTATTAAGCATTATGGGTGGTATTTGTAAGCAAGCATTTACCTCAATGGCAACAAAAACTCCTTTCCACTGGTAGAGAGTAGAAAACATAGCTGGAGGTGCACGCAACAGCACACCATACAGGATTTCTCCCGATGGAAAGAAACACCAGCTAGCTGCTGACTCTTCCACAAAGCTTTGCAAGACAGACAGGACACTGATACTATCCCCTGCAATACAGTATAAGAAAAAACTATTTATCCTTGATGTCTTTTGCAACACCATTTTCATTATTTATTTGCCAAAACCAAATCTAGTATCAGAAATCACAGAATATTCTGACTTGAAAGGGGCCCATGAGGATCATCAAGTCCAATTCTTATGTGAATGGCCCATACAGGGATCAAACTCATAACCTTGGAATTATTAGCACTGTGCTCTAGCCTAAGCTATATTGAAGTTGTCTCTAAACAGCTGGTATAAGCACATGTATTTTCATGGAAATAATATAGCACTGAGGTTTTACTGGGAGTTAAACAGTACATGCATTCTTCCTATATTACAATGACATATGGAAGATGCATAGGCAATTTGAGTGTGATTCAGAGTGACTCAGTTTGGAATTTAGGTAATGAGAAAATTAATTAGATAGGAAGAAAGAAAAAAGTGACAAAGAAACTAAAAATGCATTTATCCTCGTTCTCTCCCTCATCACAAGAAGTCATGGCACCAAGAATCTTAAACTGACTAGTCATTTAACACTTACAGAAAATAGTGTCTTTTATATTATGTTAGAAAAAAAATCCAGAGTTATAAGTAGTAAAGAACAGATTTTATAAATCAAAGGTCTAGTGACAATATACAAGCAACAGGAAGAGCAACACAGATTGTTGAAACTCAGGCAGCAGTGGCTGATGACAAGCTGACTCTTAAGCAGCTAAGCTCTTTTACCTAATGAATTTTGATATCACAGAAATATTAAGAGGTGAATTTTCATTCCAAAGTTTTATCTCTTGTATGTTTGATTACTTTGGCTATCTCCACTGTGAAAATAGCAATGGATGCTCTTGATAAAGTGAACGTACTGATGCCAAACGCAGTATCTGACAGCGTCTCCCACTCAACACTCACTGACACGTTGAGCCCATTACTCCGTGACACTTTCAAATAAACTGTAGTGTTGGCTTCTTCAACTGTGATGATATTTGTCCTAAATGTGAGAATTGTGAAAATAAATTTTAACAAGTTATTATTCTTATAGTATATGAATAAGATTCTTACAGTAAAATTCTAGCAATAGAATATGCAATATAAAGAAAATACTGGGTTTTTTATCTGATAGACTGACATTGATTAAGGTTGTCCAATCTTTCTTCATATAAGACCTTGGCAAAAACAGGAAACTCAATAAAAACTTAAATCAGCCTGAAATTTAACACACCAACTCTACAAGTAAAGCTGAATGATTTTTAAAAATATCATTCCATATCATAGACTCACATAAACCTAGAATGGTTTGGGTTGGAAGGGACCTTAAAGATCATCTAGTTCCAACCCTCCTGCCATGGGCAGGGACACCTTCCACTGGGCCAGGTTGCTCAGAGCTCCATTCAGCCTGGCCTTGGACACTTCCAGGGATGGGACATCCACAGCTTCTCTGGGCAACCTGTTCCAACCTCACCAGTCTCACAGTAAAGAATGTCTTCCTAATGTCTAATAAACCTACTCTCTTTTAGTTTGAATCCAGTCCCCCTTCTCCTGTCACTACATGCACTTGTAAAAAATCCCTCTCAACTTTCTGGTAGGCTCCCTTTAGATATTGGAAGGCTGCAATTAAATCAGCCTGAAGCCTTCTCTTCTCCAGGCTGAACAATCCCAATTGTCTCAGCATTTCCTCACAGAAGAGGTGCCCCATCCCTCTGATCACCTTGGTGTCCCTCCTCTGGACTTGTTCCAACAGCTCCATGTCCTTCCTGTGACGGGACCCCAGGGCTGGAGGCAGCACTGCAGGGGGGATCTCATCAGAGCAGAGCAAAGGGGCAGAATCCCCTCCCTGCCCTGCTGGCCGTGCTGCTTTGGACAGGACAGGTTTGGCTTTCTGGGCTGGGAGTGCCCATGGCCAGCTCATGTCCAGTCTCTCACCCCCAGCACCCCCAAGTCCCTCTGGGCAGGGCTGCTCTGATCTGTTCATCCCCAGCCTGTCCCGGGGGCTGCTCTGACCCACGTGCAGCACTTTGCATTTGGTCTTGTTAAACCTCATGAGATTCCCAGGGGCCACTTCTCGAGCCTGTCCAGGCAATAAGGCTTATTTGGTTCTGAAAAACAGCCCTGAGGAAGGGAGTATCTTACACAAGCTTAAAAAAATTTAAATTATAAAATATGTGATTCCCTGGGCACTGGTCTAAGGTTTGGATTTCTTAATTTGGATTACTATTAGTAGAATGTTTGGGGACTAATGAAGTACTGTTTCATGAAAAAACCCATCGAGAAATCAGCATTTCTAAGGATGTATAATCTGGTTTAAGCATTTTTCTGGTATGATATAAAGCAATAATAATGTTTGACAGAGAGTGTACTTTTTAAAATTACAAATTTTACAATTTGATTGCTGAATTTCTTTGAAGGGATTAATTGAAAACAAAACTTTGGCAAGATACTCTCTCTGTGGAATATGAAAAACCTCCTTTTAACTGAATCACTGCTTAGTACCTATTTGTAACTGGGTAGATGCTGAAAAGACCCAGTGGAGCCTGGTTCTGTAATACCGTAATCATAGTTTGCACTCTGGTGCCTAGTCTGGCTCCTCCAGTTGGATTGAACAGGGTGACAACAAAGTGCTCATCCATTTCTGGTTCTTCATCCAGGATTGCAGAAATATGCAGTGTCTGACAAGAAACAAGCATAGAAAGCTGCTGAGACTTGACAGGTAATGATGACACAATGCTATCCAGACATGCTGCTGTTTCTGTTCTTTCTCTGTGCAGCTCTGGCAGCACAACAGCAGCTCTTGAAACTGAAGAAGACAGGATTAAGGCAGGGACAATTCAGTTTGAAGTTCTACAGTAATCACTCTCGTGACCTCCATCAGTGCAACAATAACATGAGCATATCCACTTTTTGAAAAACTTTTTCCTTCCCCTCTTTACTCTTATCCTAAGATCCTCTGAAATGTAACAGGTTTTGATCCTTTTTAAATAATTCTGTTTTGTGCTTATTCTACACATTCCTTGGTAATTCATAGTCCCCATACAGCTACTTGATCTCCTAATGCTGCTCAGTCAGTTGATTTTAATTTACTTTAGTTGGCAACTGAGCCAGCTCATGGGCAACAGTGTACTTCCATTTCTGGTACTGGGAACAAAGAAGGAAAAAAAGACAAGAATGGAGGAATATTTGAAATGCTCTCTTGGTGCTTTTTCTCTCTACTGCACCATGGTGGATGAGAATAGGATCCTCTAAAGGTGGTCTCAAATCAGCAGAGAACTGTGTAGAAAGAAGCAGGTGTTTGCATTGCCACAGAAAAAATAAATTAGCAGATCTGGAACTAAACTCGAACTTACAACCTTTTAGATCATTGTTTACTTCTGCAATAAGCCATATTTAAAGATTGTAATGAAAAATCTTTTGCTCCCTACTTCCCACAGATCTGCTAAACTGGTAATCACTGAGGTTCCAAATGCATTTTAGGTTCAGAAATTGAACGCCAGTGTTTTCTGAAAGGTTTGTTTCAGATTCTACTGCACTAACCGTAATATACTAACCTGTTATTGACCCGACCTTCACTGAAAAAATAAAATAAAATAAAATAATAAAACACAAACCCCTCTGCCATTAAACTTCAGAATAGTCAGGATTCCACACACTTAAGCTAGCTCATTTTCTAGCTGACATTCTTGTGGGGATAGTACAGAAGCAGTGAGCTTAAGACTGCCAGAAAAATAAGTAAATTTCAATTCCTAAAACTCTTAAAGCTGTTCCCTTTTGCTTTTGCTCCAGCATACTCTGTTAAGTCCAGGCCACATAATAGAATGGGGTTTTTACTTCTACCTTAATTATTTATGTTAGTAAATTATGACTTGATGTCAAAGTTTCTGTTTCAGCTACAAGCTAAACACATACAAATAAATAATCCTGTGAATACATAAGTATTATATACCTATTATATTGTTTTCAGTTTACTTGAACTATTACAAAGACAGAAATATCTACAGAAAAGCACATTCAATTTTTATGCATTCCACGACTCACTTTACTCTGGCACTTAAGGAGAACATAAGAAAAAATTCATACATGAAAAAACACATACATTTCTGAAATATTTCAAATAATTTTTAAAAAGCTTTCTTCACTTTGGTAATAACTATCACATTACCTTGAATCTAACTCCCTCTTCCAGTACAATGTATCCTTGAGAAGGGGTCAAATCCACTGATGGTTCTGAAGAATTAATTTCACTTACAAGATACTGAACAGACACTGTTCCAAATATCCCCTGCGGAGGTTCTCTGATAATATTTAATACTGCAACACTTTCCATCAGATGGAGAGCAGTTTGCTCTCTTAGGAAGAAGTGATCACTGTTATTGAATGACAAAACTCCATGTCCATCATCATTGGCAAATATAGTAATTGTGGCTTTTGAGAAATAAATAATGGAAATATTCTTTAATTAACATAGTAAAATATAATTGTACACACACACAAATAAATAACTAAATATATATCAATCCATTCTTTGTTTAATGTACATATACTGCTTTTATGTCCTTGCTATTACTTGAAGAGAGTATGCAACTATTTTGCTCTATCTAGGAAAATTTCTAGAAAGAAAGAATCTAGACTCTTATCTAAAATTTCAACATTTGCACTTTCCAATTCCTTATTTTACGTATTTCACAGAAATGTTTAAGAACTTTCCAAGGGAGTTTAAGGATCTACTATAGCAGGGCAATGGTATTTTCTGAAATATGATTATTCAGAAGAACGAAATTAAAGTGATTGAGATAAAATTTGAAGAATGAGAATATCAAAACTAAGTTTTACCTGTTGTGTTCTCCCCTAATTCCAGGCCCAGCGAAGGATTTGTAAGAATTAACTGGAACTTCTCAACACCTTCAGGAATATCATCATCACAAATCAAAACAACAACAGATTTATTCCTTTCTCCATCAGCAAAAAAAAGAGTCTAGCGTTGAAACACAGAAAGGATTGAATACTCAACAGGTGTTAACACACAGAGAAATTTTAAACTAAGGTAAAGCAGAATTGTCTTAAATAGGGAGGAAAGAGGAGGCAAGAAGAGCTGTAATTTCTACGTCCTTTGTAAATTGATTGAAAAAGAAGCAAAACAGTTAAATAGTTCAGCACATTGCAGAGTGAGGACAAGCAAGAGCACTTTGAAAGTTCTTTGTAAAAAATATTAAAACTTACATGAAATCTTATATGCTCTTGTCTAAGCAAAATTGTATTTGAAATAGATGTTTGAAAGTTTACAATGTGTCTTATATATAAAAATGCTTCAGTACTAAAAAAGAAAGAAAGTAAAATAAGATGACTAATTCTATCTCATTCTATTCAGATGATCACAGCAACTGAATCAAGTTGAAAATCCAGCTGTACTAGTGAACATTCTGCAGAATAAACAAGAAGACATTTTTTTTAGGAAGTTGAAGGAATGAAAACTACTAGACTTAGGATTTGCTTCTTACCCTTGAGATCACATTAAAATCCAAACCCAGCTGTGCCTCCAAATTTTGGGCATAAAAAAATACAGACACATTGCCATAAGATCCTTTGTTTCGGTATGCCATTATTGTCAGATTCCCATGGGATTCATTCACTTCAAAACTAAAACAAAAATCAAAACAAATTCTCAGTGCTCACTGAGCATGTTCTTTTGAATAAGATGGTAGATAATTGCTATATTTTTCCTTAAAATCATCCCCTCTGCTTTTAAAGGCACCATTACAGTATCAGCATCCTCATGATTGTCTAATGCAATCTTTTAACCTTTGTTTCATATCTAAATGGAATTGAGCTATAGGATATTGCCTTTTTCCCTGCTTACTAGTAGCAGAGTAAGCCTCTCTATCACCATGGATGCCTTCCTCCTAACTCCTGAAGATCAGAGAAAAAGATCTGGGAGATGCAAATGTGCATGCTTACATGGATGCAGGGGCTGGAGCACTGGATGGAGGCTGGGGAGGTGATGGAAGTTCACAATACCAAAGAAGAATAATGAAAATAAGTACATGGTAGCATAAGATGTCTGAGTAAACATACTGTAAATGTTGGTTTCCAGTGTGGGAATTATCTTACACTTTCTAGTTCCACTGAACTGAACAATGTGCTGCCATCTCAAAGATGTGACCCTATTGTTAATAGAAGCTTTCCTGTTCATTGAAAATGAAAATAATTGGGCAAAACCAATCGTTAACTGACCTAGAGAGTTCTTCAAGGAAACAAGACTTACTTGGTACTTTCCCATTCAACTACTCCGCTTATTCCATCATTAGCATCAATAATAATTTGAGAAGCTAAACCTTCCACATCTAAAATGGAAAATAGAAGGATAAATATATAAGAAAAATAAAGTCCACTTTTATTATTTTCAAGAATAACAGAAGCATTTCTTTATATCTTTACTAATTTTGTAGAAGAAATACATAATTTTCCATTTCCAAAATGTGGAGGAGAAAATGGTAGTGGGCAAGATACTTGGAAAGCCTTAAAGAAAATCTGTCCTTACTACCTTACTATTAGAACTGCAACACAGTGCCTTGGATTACTACTGCTACATTTAGTACTGCATATACTGCATACCAAAAAAAAAAAAGTTTTGAAAAAATTACACGGCACAGAAAAATTAGAAGTGCCAAAAGCAAAATTTTTTGTCAAATCTTAATCCATTTTCATTGTGTGTTTTTGTTATGATGACATTTAATGTTTTGCAGACCGTGCCATTCTGAGTATGGGATGGAACATGGGTAAGAAAGAATAATAAATTATCCAGTATATCATCTCATATTCATGTTTCAATGCCTGGTCATAAACCTTAATGGCACATACTTCAGATTCTGCTATAAATATGGAATTATTAATTTCCTTGTAGGTAGTTTATGTACTGTAACATTCTCTTACTCCATAAAAACATACGTATCTTCAAAATAACTCTGAAAGGTTATTGCATGTATTGCCCTGTGAAAATACTGAATTAATAGATTAATGCCAGCAATGTCTGCTGATTTCAGGGACCAGAACTTGACAGTCAGAACTTGATTCTTCTGAGAAAATAATGCCTTAATTTGTTCAAACAGTGTCAAAAGACTACCTTAATTTATGTCAATTTACTTTAAATCAGAATTAAAAAGAAATGAAGAAAAGATCGACAATTTCTACAAAACAAATTGACTCCACCGAATCTGTAGTAAACTTACTCTTTTTAGATCAATTGGAAAGATTTCTATCCAATCAGATAAAACTGAATAAAAGTAAAAGGTCACTGCCACAAATCCAAACCTGACACTGTGAGGTAGTAATGAACACCAGCAGCAGCTGAAACACCTCTACACAGACATCAGAATTGTTACAGAAGTTTAGAAATCCATGGGGAGTACAGCAAATAACCCTTCATCTTCCTAAACTATGTTTTCCCTTGTCATGCAATAGTCTGATCAACTCACTCAAGATCTATAATGCTTCACTTTCAACATCAGACTTTTTTAATGTCTGGCATCCTTCCCCTTCCCTGATGCCTCCCTGTCGCTCTACCCCAGCTTAAGTCTTCCTTCTATCCATTAAGTTTATTCATATTTGTTCTCAGGTTTTGAATACTTTCCCTTTTCTTAATTCCTTGCACTTTGGTATTAGAGTTGGACCTTTTTTCCCACCTCTTCTAGAAGATGGGAGCAAGATGAGCATGGAGAAAACAGAACTGTCCTTATGTTTGCTGTTTCTGTTCCATATCCATAAAGTCTCAGATCAGAAATAAAGGTCACTTAAGTTCCATGTGTTTAACTGTATACCACAGACATCCCAAACCTACACCACATATTGCATGCACATGGCTATGACAGGAACAGCATTTATGATATATTCCAGATGTGTTGGACTGACTGCACATGTCGGTACCACGTGCAGAACACCCATCTCTTTTGATATTAGACACCTAGAAATATATTAAAGATTTTCTATGGGGTATGGGATTGCTATAAGTTCTAAACAAAGGCATTGCACTAACAAGGATTTGAATCCTCAACCAGAACAAAGAAAATATACCAACAAGGAAAGCAAGATTAGAAAATAGTCTGGTAACAGAATTCATTGTGACATTTTATAATGAGGACAAGTTTTTTCCTCGTGGATTGAAACTATTATCTGATCATCCTATGTACATCAGAGTTCAATGGTCATGACTCAGACTGCCAACCCCTTATGACAGAAGGTGAGACTATACAGCACTCAGAACAATTTAACTCAGAAAACCCTTTATACTTTAATGTTACTCTTTTTATGTTTTAAATTTTAGACTCAACTAATCACAGCTCAGTGTCTACAAATCAGCAGTCTTTCAAGTTACCTTTCAGTCTGTAACGAATTAACTCTGTCACTTCAAAGGCATGCAAAGAAAAGGGAAAAGAGTCATAGAAGATGTTAGAGATAATCAGCATAATTAGTCACTGGTACCACAGAATAACCCAACTCTCTTTAAAGCCAATGTCAGCTGTGCTACTCACTTCAGAACCAGAATGAAGTCCTAACTAAGCAAACAATAAATGAAGTTCATTGGAAGAGTAGGAAAACACAGACTATGAGTTCTAAAAATAAATCTGATAGAGAGTAATAAAAAGATACTTTTGAAAGAGTGCACAAAGGAAATACATGAAGCAATTTTTTGGACATATCTGTTTCCATTATGTACTTTGAAATTAAAATCACCTTAACAAACTGCCAATGCAACTTTTGTGATTTTTACAGGGCTTTAAGAAGTAAGAGGCCAGTGTAATAATGGCCATGTTTGACATTCAGCAATGTTTCTTGCAGAATACCCTATCTCATATTGGCAATGTAGGCAAGTAGAATAATGATAATATGCCATATAATATGCATTCAATTGATGTAAAGATAAAATTAAACTTAATTATTTGTAAATTGTTTTACCCAGCCTAGGTGGGGATGAAGTTGAATGGTTCATGATAAGTTCCACTGAAGTTAAATTAACCAAGAAGAATTCTTGCACTTCTGGTACATCATCCTAGAAAAAACAAATCCAGTGTATTGTCTTTTCATTTTCTTTAAGAAACAGTCACAGAAGTTGCCAAAAAGCAACACACTAGAAGTCTCTAACCTTATAACAACACTAGAATTAATTTTTTTTTCTGTTTTACTGGAACACTTTTATATAAAATGTATTATCTCAAATGAATAATGAAGTAAAACATTATATTTAATGGAAAAGACTGAGGTGACACTGAACGAGACACGTGACTAAATTTCTGTCCAATTTTAAAGATATAAATGCCAACTACTGATAAAGTAAGAGCCTGTAGCAAGCAATGAATTACACTGGTCTGGATATCAGATAATAAAATCTTAATGAGAGAGTTAATTTCATTTAACTATAAGTAGCACTATTTTCTGTTATTATTTGTCCCTCTGTAATCTTACCATTAAGACAAAAACAGTCTTTCTAAATTACAATAAAATCTATAGGTTCAAGTAATATAGCTGGTAAGCTTCAGGTTCCACAATATTCCTTTTCAGTTGTCATACAGGTAAGTATAGAGTGAAAGGATATAGAGTTTACCTCTAAAATAGTAACATTTATGGCAGCTGACGTTTCTCCTTCTTCCAAAATCACTGACTCAGAAACAGCTACATAATCAGCTCCTGGTTCAGCCCAGCTCCCCTCTGTCTGATTACTTAAAGGGACCAATCCTGGAACTGTGGCATATGTAACGTTGATTGAACCTGTTTAAAATATGACAAAAACCAAAACCCAGCTTTTTTCAATTCTTATGTAATGTTCACTAGAGTGATAAGGAAGAAGAGATCAAATGCTCATTGACAAAATGGAAAGCATAACTGCAAACCAGAAGGATTAAAAGGTTGATCTGGAGCGAATAAAACTTACTGCTTTCAGTCCAGCCTTTGATGATTTGTCCAACATCATAGGACTCAAAAACCATGAGGAACAAAAGTAGTCATATATTTGAGGTGCTGTGGGCTGCAAATGTTACATTGCTGAAGTACTGCCTAGGACATCTAACGTATTATTAATACCAGGTTGGGCACCAAGGGATGTAGAGTGTTTCAGGAACGACTGATATCTAAGGCTCTAAACACAGTGCTAAATCTAGTTCCCTTCCCAGAAGGACTGACATAGGTGTTGATAAAGTATAAAAATTAGGGGGCACACTGATAAATTTTACTAAGGGAAAAAGCTAGACATCATTTATTTTAATAATGAAGCCACATCTCACTAGTCTGCCAGAGTAAGTCAAGTTGCAAATTTAAAGAGAGTGACTCTGGAGATAAAATGACAAGTGAAATTCAAAGCTAGTCTCTATGAAATAAAACATAGGGTGTAAAAGAATCTTAGTTTTAATAAATAATGATGGACTTTAACTGAGAGATTTTACATTTACAATGGACACTTAGAATGAAGTAATAGTTTCCTAAGTAGTGTTCGAAAGGTAATTTAGATACTGATTGCTTTTAAAAAATAAATGGGAAAACATAGAAACGTCACCAAAATTCCTCTACAAACCTTTGGTGTGTCCAGCTCTAGAATATTTGTTTTATATTTGTAATATTTGTTTAACTGGTCACTTCACTTCAAAACAGATAAAATAAACTAAGAGAGATTACCACTGAGATCTAAATATAGTCTAAAAATGTAACTAGAAAATTATTACATATGTTATCCCTCAATGTAAGTCAAAATCCTCAGGCAATAAACACAAGAAGATATTTTTGTACATAGAACATTACTGAAGTTAGCACCACTTAATTTGATTTTAAAAGGACAAATTGATGTAAAAAGAAAATTCTTAAGGGAGATGTAAACTGAATTCTGTGTCATAAATGCAAATTTTTAAATAGGAGATTCCTAAGCTGTCAAATTCTGGAAATTTATGGAGGGGGTGATGTGGCAATGATCATTCCATACAAGCTCCTTTTCTCATGTTTTTTATTTCTTCTGGTCAGACTAACACTTCAAGACAGATTTCTTAGTCATAAAATTATAACCCAAATAGCCAACTAGCTAGTTATAGCTCCCAGACCCCTTGCTGTGGAATTGAAGGCTATGGCTTCAGTTTTAACTAAAACTTAGTTTCCAAGCCTGCAGTAAGGGGCCTGTAAGTTCTGAAAATATCAAGTGTATCCAAGATTTTCCAAAATTTCCAGCCTCCCTGTCATGGCTGTCATTTGTCTAATGATTTTGGAAACAAAATTTAATTTCTCTTGGAGTTGTTATACAAACCTAGAGATCCAAATTCTCTGTTAATAAAAAGCTGAACTGTTTTGTTTTCCTCTGGAAGTAAAACTACCCTGGATGGAGAAGCAAAATTCAATACTCCATGTGGTTCATCACTAGCTTCTACTGTCAGAACAGCTTCATATCCTTGACTGTCCAAAATAGCAGCACCAGAAGGAGAAACTCCTGGAAAAGAATCAATGGACTACAGTCAATAAAGCATTATGTAACCAAAGTTTTGTCTTATATTACTGCTATTATTTCATACATGACAGCCAGTAACACTGCAAATGAAATCAAACCAAACACATGATGTGCTCACTGAAGTTTTCAGATGGTGTGGAAGGTATATGTAATTGTGTTCTATAACAAACACAGGAACACTCAATCACAGCAAGAAGCGTATGCGTTAAGTATAGAGTTCATGACTGTATTAAGAAATGAAGAAACCTAAAGAGTCAGTGCTAAATATCAACTTTCCTAAACTACTTATATTGTAACAGGCAAGAGAAAGTTTTTCTAGGAATTCATTCCAGATGTTAAAATGATATTCAATTTCTCAATTGTTCCATTAAGAAATTACTACAAGTGTTGTCTTGATGAGTAACTGTATTAATCAGTATTTATCCTGAAGGATTACAAGCATAAACAAATTATTAAGGCAAGCTGGCAAGGCAGCTAGCAGCAACACCACCCATGTCAACTTAATTTGGTGTTCAGACACTAATTCCAGTTTAACAAAGGGTGTTTCAGAAGGGATGCAGTTTCATGTCTCTTTTCTCATTATAATTTCAATGGAAGACTAAAATATTCTGAACTCCTGGAACTCACAGACAGATCAGAAAGACAGCTTGGCAGACAAGATTGTTTACAAAGCTAAAAATATCCACTTATTTCATGGCACCTGTATCATACATATACATATATACACAGAAGCATCAAGTCTATTTCAATAAAATGTAAACAAATTTTGCATCGTTTACAACATTTGTGGTATTCTTAGTCCTACACTTCCAAAATGTATTAATGCACATGAAAATATGACAGTATTAAATGGCAGTTTTAAGATATAGCAGGTTGTAGTTCTGTATTACCTTCTGTTTTGATGTTGTATAGGATGATCTGATATTCTTCTTTTTCTTCAGGAATATGATCATCCAGCAAGTGAACATACAATGTTGTATTCAATGTCCCCTATATATTTTATTGATAAACTGATTAGTCATTAGTGTACATCAGAGTACAAGTGATACCATTCTTTCATGTGTATTTTGAACAATACTCTTAAGAAATGTCAAGTTACAGTATCAAAAACTATGAAGTCCCTGCAGTTTAATCACATCAGGAAAAAACCCCACTGCTATAAAAGTTTCCTCAACTCACTTCAAATTATAATATTCTCTTGTAGCCATTAGATTTGCTTATGGACTCACCTCAGGAAAAAAGAGTATTCCAGAATAGTTTTCAAAATTTTGTTCTACATTATGTCCAACTATCTTCCACTCAACAGTAACATTTCCCAGTCCTGGGGGAGTTCTCACAATATGGAATTGCAGTTGTTCTCCTAGGAACAAAGGACAAGATGCAATATTTTGGAGTTTCCTCTTCTAAAATTCAACTATTAAAATGAAAAGCCAAAAACATGAATCACAGTTAAAATATTTTTTCTGAAGAACCTTAATACATTTAATAGTGAGCTTTTCAGCAGTTATATAACACATTCATTTTTAATATTGAAACAAAACCCCACAAACCTAAACTCCTTCCTCCTGGGTTTTTCTGATTTTAGTTCACTCTTGAAAAGAACTATCAAAATATAGGGGAACCTGGTACATGTGAATAACTGCCATCAAAACATGCACAGAAAGAAGAGTAGTATCTGCCTGTGAACTACACAACAGAGTAAATGCTGTATACACAGATTTAACATAGAGTTTTCTACAGCAGCTAACTGGCAAGGAATGTACTTGTCCCTCACATCTGCAGTGTCTTCTGACTTTGCACAATGCATGCAGAAGAATGCTTGCAATTACCTGCAAGTTCCATTTATGTGAGTTTGGACTTACAAAAGTTACCAGTGTTAGAAAACATTCAGAAAAAAAAATAGCAATTCATAATTTTAAAAGGACAGTATTTAAAAGCAAAACTTTAATGTTCCATAATTTAAAATTAATTTTTAAATAATTTATTATAACTTCAGAGATACTATGTATCAAAAGACAATGTGCATCTATAAGATTTAATTGTTATATTTTTTCCACATTTATATTTAACCAATGGTCACTTAAAGAGGGAACTCATTAGACAACCTTGACAAATTAAGAAAATTTATATAATTTATAAAGTATTAAATATCGACATACATTTATAAAAGTTATATATTTGATAGACCATTAAATATTTTAAACATGGGTATGTAAAATTAACACGTTCTATTAATATGAAGCAGATCAGCAGGTAACATTAGCAATATTATTCACATTAGAGGATAAGTGTTTATCAATAGTTCATGAGTAATTGCATCTGTATGTCAACAGCATTTTCCCAGTTCACAGAATGGAAGTTTGTCTGTACGTACAGTGTGGAACTGGCTTTCAAAGGCATGAAATATGCAGAAATTTATAATCTTAAGATGCTTGGAAAGAATCATGCAAACTCAGTTCCATCCACAACTGACAGAAAATAACTTTCTTAGTACTGTTATAAACTGACTTGAATTGTTTTTGCTGTTGTAAAACTGGGAAGAATTCCATCTTTTAATATGTGTTATGCACACAGTTAGAAGCCACACTATTGAGAAACACTGAGAAACATCTGTGAAAAGTGAAAGAGCAGACGTGGTGTTGTGTTGTTATGTTCTTTTTCCGTGGCACACAGAATTGAGCAGCACGGCTAGTCTCACTGATGACGTAACTTAAAGAGCACCAAATTAGGACACTTATCTGGTTATTCTGGTATATTATATTGCAGGACAGTATTGTACAGCTAAAACTGGCAGAAAAAACCGATCACTTTCTGGACGTGTTCTCTTTTTGGTAAGGAAATATTTGAGAGATACACATATATTGGCTACCAGTGAGAGAGATATGAACAACAAACTTCAAGAGACCTTATCATAATAAACTGAAAATATAAAATTGTGAAGAAGTAATACAAAAATTGTATGCACCAATTTTCCAATACGTAGAATTAGTAAGTTATCAGTCTCATAATTTCAAACTTCAGTTAAGCCTTGTTTTAAGTTGTCCCACACCAGTTCTAAGAAAATAAAGGAATTCAAAACTTATTGACATCACAAGGAGTCTGCTTCTACAGTCAGATGTCTGACGACAGACTGACAGTTTACAGGTTTCCCTAAGGCTAATTTTTCATATTATTTAACACTGCCCCGAAATATGTTCTATTCTATTTGAGGATTTTGCACATCCATTGCAGACAAATAAATATTTGACAGAAAAATAATTACTGTAATATCCTCACAGAATGCACAATTCAGAAATTTTATGTAAAACAATGAATTTTCACTGAGCACTGGAACACAATACTTTATGATGCAGAACCCTGTCACACTGTAATCTAAACACCGAGAAGAAACCTGAAGTACAATTCATCACACTTAAAGAGCCTCAAGTGGTTAGTTACTGATCAATATAAAGATCACTCAGCTTTACCAAAATCTTTGTTATTCCTATTCGGTGAGAAATATTAATACAAATACTAATCAAGTTCTGAAGACTGAAAGTATTACTAGGTTAATTTCACTATTTGGTCTCATTTAAAAAAATATTTTACCATTTTAAATATTTCTTTAGATTTCTGCATTTCTCAAGCAGAAGAAGGGGACTTCATCTATACTCCTCTTGCTCTTTATTTCAAGCTATGGCAGTGTGTTCTCATCTAATACAGTCCTTGCCACGCAACTGCTGCAGGCTCTGCCTGTACTTAAATGCTCCCCTAGCCCTCAATAACACGATTGTGTGAACTGAACATATGCAGGTAACACCAAGACAGACCTGATTCACAGCTGCAATGTGAAGAAGAGATTTATTCCAATATGTCACTGGCAAAATGGAGACACATACACTGCTAAGCTTATTTCATCTCAGCAGGGGCAAAAGGTGCTTGGGCCTGAGCCCTGTGCTATATATCAAAGGGCCTGGACCATGCACAGATACTTTGTCAAGCTGTGCTTTCCCAACCCTCTTAACTTCCTTGCCTCTCTTACAAAGAGGTCCAAATCTGTAGAAAAGGCTTTTAAGTCTTTAACAACATTCTGTTATCTTCTGTGAGAAAATTCCAATTCTTTTCTGTAGACAGACAACAATCCAGAGCAAACACAAATATGTGACTTTTCCCACACTGAGTGTTTTCTAATATCACCCAGGTGCAGTGTTGCTCTTTAGGTGAAAACAATTCTAAAAACAACTTATTCTTCCCTCTCCTCACTCATCTTTGGTTTGTCAACCCTTTCCTCCCCACAGGGAAAATTAATGTGCACAGCTTGAAAATAATACTGAGTTGCTTGACAGAAACTGTTCAATAATACAATAAATATAAAAGATAATAATATTTGGATTTATGTCTGATAACATTTGCTTTCATAACAAAAAAACTTGTTAACAAAAATGAAATAAAAACACTGAAATCATATGAAGGCCTTAGCATACTACTTTTTTTTTAATCAAAGGGAACTAGTTTGGCTGTTTTCTTGCTATAATGCAATGCACCATTTATCACAAGCTGAAGGAATTAGAAACAGTTATAGCACTATATACACACTATATATAGCAAAGTATTCCAGCTTCAAATAGCAAGCATTTGCTAGCATGCTATGAATAATATTTAACCCGTGGAAAGTATGTAAGATCATTGTAACCTGTGGGAATGAGATGGTTTATATTAATTCCTTGTGCTTATTAAGAGCTGTTCTTAGCCTGTCAGACTGCAGCTGGCTTGGCAGTCAGATCAGAACCACTAATGTGGAGTAATAAAGGATGAAAACTGGGCACACTAGAATTAATACAAACCATTTCTAAATAAAAAAACTAAAGCTTATGGTGTCCTTTTGTTATGGGAAAAAAACAGACCATGTTCTTTTGAGATAGACTTTTTTTCCAAAAGAAAATTCAGTGCACACATTCCTGGACAGCAAACTTCTGTTTTGTTTACTTTCTCTACCCATCAAGTTTACACATCAAGAAAATATGAGACTGCAACACTGCACTGAGATTCCAGCAAAGGTGACAAAAGCAGTCATTCGTACTGTTGCTATCCTACGCAGAGATCTGGCAAACACTAGGTAAAACATGCAACGTGCTCTCTTAAAGCACTAGCAGACACTAGATACAAATCATTAACATTCTCAAAAGTCATGACTGAGTGATGACATCAAGATTGTTAGACTCCTAAAATGAGCAACGATAAAAAATATAAAGAGAAATTTTAGAACGATGAAACATTTTATCCTATTTTTCTGAGGGAATATTTTCTAGATGGTTTAAAATTAATTGTAAGTCAGTGATTGATAATATTTGCCTAAGACTTCTAATTGGTGTATATGATGCGAGTTATAAACAGTTCTGGAATATGGTATAAATGAATAAGACAAGAAATGCTGAAAGGAGCTTAGAAATGCAATACCAATAGAATCAAGGCATAATCTTCAGAAAATGAAAAGGAAAGAACAGATGATGATATATAAAATGGTTTTGGAAATGGTGTATTCATCTTTTCCATAGATTTCATTTAAGTGATATGTTTGCAAGAGTTAAGAATCCAAAGAAACGCATGCTAAGTATGTGGTTATTCTCTGTATGCTGGCATGCTCTGAACAGTGATGCAATTGCTCAGTCAATATCAACAGAAAGCACAGAGATGGAAGCTTGTATTAAGCAAACTGAGTGTGGTCAACACACTGAACCCACCTTCACGACCAATAACAGACCTTCCAGCAGTCTGGAAGCTAATGATTCCTGCCACATTGTCACTTGCCAGGATAACCACTGTGACAGTGTCGAAACTGGGCAGAATCCTACTCCCTCCTTCAGTATGGACCAGGCTGATTATGATGCTTTCGTTATCCTCTGGCTCTGGATCATCTAAAACAGTCAGTGTGACCACCTTTTTTGTTTCACCTACAAGCAGACGAACATATACATACTTATGTGTTCACATGAAAATCACCTTTTAAAAAGATGTAATCATCTCCTCTAGTAGCAAATACTTAATAGTATAAAAAAGGACATGAATAATCTTTATTTATTAACCTGTCTAGAAGTTACTGAATGTCACTATGAAGATTTATTCAATTACTAATGAAAAGTTATATTAGATAATGTAATTAATAAATTATTAAATATACTATGTAGAACTTAACAATGTAGGCTTAATTTCTTAATGTCTAGAATGCTTTACTCTATAAATTCTCCGGATTTCAAATTTAAATTAGAAAAGGGGAATATAATTCTTGTAAAAAGAATTACTAAGTAATAAATTTTCTGATGAACCATATACAGACATATGTACACACAGTTTGAGTAGACATTTACTGGGCTGGGGAATGCATTAAAGTGGGTTGTCATTGTGTTAGTTACCTGTCTTCTGAAATATCAAGGAATGATAATGTAAGCAGTAAACACAATCAATTACCAGTCTCTATAAGCTGTTATAATTTGCAACACAAGCCTATTGGTCATTGCATGTGCATAACCGATTCTCATGATTATGAGAAGATCAGTTTACAAGATACATGTATTTATTGTTATAGGGTCTTTCAAAGCATTTTGAAAACAGATATACTAAACTTATAAACCCTAATATAATAACATGTCAGCTTCAGAATCATTCCTGGTGACACTCCATTTGAGTTCAGATGATTTAGCAAGGTAATTAAATGCTAGAATCTTTACTACTCCCACAAATTGTTTTCAAAACAACTGTTCAATCATCTCATACTTTGAAAATATAAAGTACCTTGGTTATGTTGCACAGAGTTTAAGTAATGCCTGCCACAGACTTGCTTATCTTTGCAATTTTTAAGTGTCTTATGTTACAAAATCAATACAATCTTAGAATCTAAAAAGACGTATAATTAAAAATTAGGACTATATTGACTGATGATTAACAAAAGACCACTTAGGCCTAATTCTCATTTTCATTATCTTTGATATAACAACTACTTTCAGCAATATTATTCTTTATTTATTTAGTTGAAATGTAATCTTTAAAATGCACACTGCAATATTTTTAAAAAAATATTCAATATTTATACTTTTTTTTAGTCTGTTGTGTGTGTCTGTTGTGTTCTTTTTTTGTGTTTTTCTTTAGTTTTATAAAAGACAAGCTAGTGCAAAACCTTGTCTCACCTTCAGCAAATACCAGAATCTCACCAACACCCAAAAAATCCAAGTTTGGGGTAGCAGTTCCACCAACAACACGCCATTCCACTGTCACCTGTCCCAGGCTACCTTCTGTCCTATGTATCATTAGCTGCACGTTGGCCTGAGGGCGTTCTTCTACTTCAATATACAGACCTTTCTCTGTTGCATTGGGACTTACACCGTAGATCTTAAATACTCCGAAGGCATCCCCATTCATCATTATGATAACTGTGGAAGTATTTGGCTGTCCTATAGTTGGTTGATTTTTTAAGCTGGCTGTGATGTTCATTAGTTCAACTTTCAACAGGGATATAGTGAATTTTTCATCCAGCTCTGGCAGGCTGTCAGGGAGTATGGTAACGGTGAGATTTGCAAACTCTTCCCCTTCCCGCATGATGGCCCACTGTCTTGTGACAGGTTCATAGTCACTGCCAGCGATGGCTTGTGTGCTAAACAGAGTGGATGCACTGCTGATGTTTTTCTTGTAGGTCCAGAATCCCGACGTGTTAGTTAATGGGCTGATCTCTGTTGTCAGCCAAAGGCAGAGAGGAATCTCAGAGGCACTGGAAAATGTAAAGGCTGAACACGCTTGTTCTTTTAGGCACTGAGTTGCACAGGCATAGAGTGGGTCATTTGCTGCTGACACGTTCACTCTGGTCTTGGATGGTTGGTCAGGAATTCCTTGTACAGGAGACTCATAATAAGCCAGGATATCCTCACCTTGCTCAATGGCAAGAGCTACGATGTCAGTCTCAGAAGTACTGTAAAATATCTGCAGCTGACCAAATCTTCCCCCACTAAAAGACATTAAAATAAAAATGTTGTGTTAGCTGGTGAAGGATGTCTAATACTCTCTATGTTGCTGGTTAAGAATAAAAGTAAACAAAATCAACTGACCCCTTCTGAATTGCTGAAAAGTTACAAATAGCTAATTAAAGTGGATTCTCTTGAAGCCAGTATCAGAATAACCAAGTAGTCATTTCTTTAGGAGAGCAAGTTTGATTGTTTATAGCTTGGGTGCCAGTCTGTTAAGTGTGCATGTTTGCAAACATTTATTTCTAGGAATTAAATTAGTCTTCTTAGGAATGTCAAGGAAGAAAAAGCCTGTGCTGTCCAATATTGTCACTGCTCCTCCTAAGTGTCCTCAGGATAACATATCACATGCATAAAACCTGTTCTCCTTTTCTGTTTGTCTTCCATCACGCAACAGATGATGCACTTTGTCCTCCCATTCACACCACAGGAATAGGTTGCTTTACAGCTTTAAACGGCTTGACAACTTAACAGGCAAAATGAAACTTCAAGTGCAGTGTGTACCCTAGGTTTACAAGTCTACACTATATTTAAGTACTTTATGTACCTTTCTAATGAGAAGATATTTAGTTCAAAATTGATGTATATGAAAGAAACTAAAACTGAGCTGGTAGTTCAAGAAATTGATGCAGGTACTTACACAAGGGCATTGAAATTATAGCCAAAAAAAAAAAACCCAACAACAACGAAACCAAAACAACAACAACAAAAAAGAGATACAAAATCAGTAAACATTATACAAACCTTCGCCTGACTGGTATATTTGCAAGCAAATTTCTTTCTAGTGGCTCCTGAATTCGATAGGAGGATTGATGAAAGAAAACTGTGCCGTAAGGATTGTCATTGGCAGGTATTACAATATTTGCCTTGCCATCTAACCCGATAGCACCACCATTGGAGGCCTGAGTTAATTCTACATGGATAATCTCAAAAAGACAAAAAAGAAAAACAAATATTGCAGCTAAACAACTGCTATTCTTAAAAATAATCACAAGCAAAGTAAAATCTTAACTTCTTGCAGCTTCCTGCCAGAACATTCCTTGTTTTGATCTGCACACATTTCTTAAACAAGTTAAAATTCTAATATGAGTCATGAAAGACAAAACTGCTCTACTTACCTCTTCTACTTCTGGAACATCATCAGCCAGGATTTCCAGCAGCAACATCTGAATGGCTTCCCCAGGGGCAAAAGTAATATTACCTATGGCAACCTGCAAGTCCTCGTCAGCAGGATGTCCATTAATGGTGGCAGCCCACTGGACAGTAACGTTACCCAGTGTCCCAGCATTGCGGATTATTGGCAGATTTAGCGTTACTGATCCAAATTCAGGCTCCTCCACAGTGAATTCGGTATTCTGAAAAACTGAAGTACACCATAGGGAGATATAGTGCATTAACAACAAAATTGAAAGGAAATATATCACTTCCTGAAGTACAGAGTTTTATTTAACTTCATTACTTTTACTTGCACAGGTAAATCAGTTTTAATCAGGCTTAAACCTAAAAGCAAATTTTCAATATTCATATTTTCATCTGCAGAGAAAATTAGCATGAAAATTAAGCCCTCATCCAAAATGTCTATTTCAACATACCCATTGTTTGATGCTAACCATGAACTGTTTCTAAAGTCTTAGAATACAATTTCATAATTATTCCCAGCAAAGAAACTCTTTACTGGCTTCCATGTCACTTACTGAAGAAATAGATCAAACAATTTAACATGGAACATGTTAAGTAGAAATCACAGAATCACAGAATGGGTCAGGTTGGAAGGGACCACAGTGGGTCATCGGGTTCAACCTCCCTTCTCAATTAGGGCCATCCCAGAGCACATGGCACAGGATTAGCTCCAGATGGTTCTTGAATATCTGCAGTGAGGGAGGCTCCACACCTTCTCTGGGCAATCTGTTCTGGAGCATGGTCACCTGCACAGTAAAGAAGTTCTTCCTCATGTTCAGGTGGAACTTCCTGGGCATCAGTTTCTGCCCATTGCCTCTTGTCCTACTGCTTGGCACCACCAAGAAGAGCCTCTGAGAGGTTCCATCCTCTTGAGACTGTCCCATCAGTTATTTACAGATATGGATAAGTCCCCTCTTGGCTGTCTCTTCTCCAGAGGCCCAGCTCTCAGCCCTTCCTCATAAGAGAGATGCTCCAGTCCCTGAATCATCTTTGTGGCCTCCGCTGGACCTGCTCCAGGAGCTCCATGTGTCTCTTGTACTTAGGAGCTCAGAACTGCCCACAGCACTTCCAAAGGTGCCAGGCTAGGGCTGAGCAGAGGGGCAGAATCACCTCCCTCCACCTGCTGGTAATGATCTTCCCAATGCATCCAGTCTCCCTTGTATTAAACATTTAGTTTTTAAGAATTAAGTTAATTAATTGTCCATTTGGAATTTTTTTTCCTGTTTTCTTTCTTTCCTCTACTACCTTCTACTGAAAGAAGAAGAATTAAGTAGAGCACTGCAGTGAGAAAAGAATAAGGCAAAGGCAAGGAAAAAGATACACCAGAAGTGCCCCCCAACAAACAAAAGAGGTAGATTTCTAAAATAATGATTAAATTAAACATCACCAAAATCTTTTGACATCCTCTCAAAATCTCTGTTATGACACTTATCTTGTAAAGTATGCACAGTTCATTTTATTAATAGTAGACAGAAGAAAAACTAAAGTATTTGACAGAAAATACAATAATGTAATTAATTTTGTCTTTATTTTTTAAATTTCCACAGATTTTTAGATCTGATTTAGCCAATTATCTAGTAAAACAAAGGTATCAAGGCATTTAAGCAACAGGTATTTGAATGCAGATATTGGCATAAACCTACCATAGGAATGTAGCACTTTCAATTAATAAAAAGTTAGAAAAGTAAACTAAATCTATCTCCATTATAAGATACCAAAATCTTGCTATATCAACAAAATAATATTTTTTTGTTACATTAAAGCACCATTACTCCTTAATTACATGTTTTAATTCAGTTTATCTTATCTTTTCCTTTACTCGCTACATCCATATTTCCTCTTCTGAATGTTTTTTACTCAGTTGCCCAGTAGCACCTCCCCCACAAACCCACAGTAAAAATGTTAACAGAAGAAAGGAATATGCACTTATTTACCAAAGGATCCAAATGGGTCATCAGAAGCCTCAATAGTTATGATTGCCCTTGTCAAAGATCCAAGCAAGGCTCCTCCTGTTGTTTGATTCAGCAGCTGAACATAAAATGACTCCTCAACTTCAGGATTGATATCATTAATTATATAAATTGGCACAGCTTTACTTGTTTCCCCTTCTAGTAAGACAACATCTGATGAAGCTACACTGTAGTCCTCACCTAGATTTGTAGATGAACAAACACAAATCAATAAAACCCAGATAATATCAATGCATTATGATTTAGTGTAGTGAACATCATCAGTAATACCCATTTCTCTTTCCTTATACATGCATTCCTTTGTGCTTTTACGGATTTTTTTCTTTATCTTTAAACCCAGATAACAAAAATCTGATTTTTTTCTTACTTCCCATTGCCCTTTAGATACCTGAGTGGATCAAAATAAAACTTGGCTTGACCAAAACAGAGTTTGCACTGTTAGACCAAGAGGTACTTACAAAAGGTCCATTATTTTCTCCTATTTACAAGGTCACACTACCAAGATGTTTCTGTCTTTGATTTATAATTGTTGTCTGGCTTTCCAAGAGATAAAAGTGAACAGAAGTACCTTTGTCAAAGCAGATTTCAGTAAAGGGCACATTTTTTGTGTCAATGTCACTTTAGGCAAACTTGTCTCAACAGTCTAGATGAACATCTGTGATTCACTAGATCACAGTTCTGCTTCAGAAACTAATTGAAAGCATACTCTGACATAAATTTAGCTACACATTTAATTTATAGCAGTATGTTACATAAAAACGAAACAAAAATACCAGTTCTCAGAGTATGTACCACATACCTATTGAATTTAGACATTGCTGAAATACAGTTTTATAACTAAGTGGTTTTGCCCCTGGAGACTTCATGCTTTCTCCTTTCTTTATGTACCTCCTCTACAGCAGGGATCAACAGGAGAACTTTACATTCCATTTTCAGAATTTCAGGTCGCCTTGGGTTTTGAATGATTTTTCCCTATTTGTTTAGCAGCTGAGTCCCCAGCTCTCACTTCCTCTCCAATAAATTCAACTAAACAATATATGATGAGTTTAAATATGTACATGGGACTAAATAATAGCTACATATCCTACTGCAGCTTTTTAAATTTTTATTTATTTTCTTTTTTTAAGTGGTAGTGGGCTACTAGGTAAAAAACACCCCAATTCTGTCATTTCATTTTTAGATTCTACAGTGACGTCTCCGAGCTTTCTACAAGAAAATGTATGAACTTTTCCATAGGACTTAGATTCATATTTGCTAAACAGAGTTAGTCAACACCTTACTACTTTATATTTCACACTTCTTATATAGCAGAGCATTAAATACACTTGTTTCCTTTGACTGCTCTTTCAACTTTAACACAGACTGCCTACTTCTGCTATTCTGTTTTCTTACCAGCTGTTGCAGTAATTGGCATAGCTTTAAATTTCACAGAAACATCTGAAAATATTCCCCCAGTTCTGGTCACGTTAATGATTGGTCCAACATAATTTTCAGCAACTCGCACAGTTGAAGCTGAAAGCTGAAGTGTTCCAAAAGCATCATCATTGGCATTGATAATTACATGAGCTATTGTCTCACCCACTAATCCAAGTCGAGGAGAATTTGTAACTGAAACATAGAGAAAATTTAGTGAGGGCGTGCCTGAAATGTTTGCTGTTCATGGCTATAGAGTTCATAGGCATACATGTTAATTTAGTGGTTAGTTCACCCTAGTTTTCATAAAAATTGTCTCTTCTACAATTGGACAAAGTGCAACTACAAACCACATCAACATACATGTGTTTGAATTACACTCTGGTAGAAAAATCCCAATTTCTAGTAACATTATTCTACCATTCTGTGGAGCATACAAGCCATAATTTCTTTGAAAAGCCTAGGTACAGTGAATTTATTTATTTTTATTTATTTATTTGTCCATAAGGCCAACAGTAAGATCAGTACAGTTCAGAATAATTTCACTTTCACTCTTGCTATGGTGAAACATAAATAAGATTTAAACTCCAAGTGGAATGACATTTGAAGTTTCCCTTAATCTGGGGGCAAGGGCAGCAATTAAACATGCCAAGAAGCTCTGAAAGACAAATCAGACTGTAATGACCTGAGTTCATCTGAATGAGAAATGAAGTAAAAATTGTCTACACTAAGAAAGCAGCATGTGTCTACACATAAGTCTACATCATTATATTAAAAAAAGACCTTTTCATGTTTCAATAAGAAAAACTAATTTAGTTATATCCTGATACCGAACTTTACAGAAACACTAAATGAGCACCTATTAGTGCACAAACAAATACTGTAACATGTTTGGTCTGAAAGATCTGGGATAAAACAATGCAAAAGGGATAAAAAAATGTTAATCCGTGTTTAATAAAATACTCTGCCAAAAGAAATAAATGCCAACAGGGCACAAGTCAGGTAACTCAGAGATATCTTAACTACAGAGAGTTTGGTAGAGGTAGACAGTTATTCATTTATCTTGCTGCATTTTATTCTATTACATATAAATATTAACCTTTATATTTAAAATGTAGGTTTTATGTAAGGCACTTACTTGGCCGATCCTGAACTTTCTTGATCAAAACAATACTGCTTAGCTCCACGAAAACAGATTCTGACCTCTCGGGATCATCATCATCCAAAATAGGCAAGGATATTGTGGCCTCACTTTCGTTGGTTGCGAAGATCACATAACCTGTAACGGGTATATAGTCTTTTCCCTCTATTGCTCTGACAACATCAGGTGGAAGAAAGGGCAGCTTTTCATCATCACCAATAGTTCTGTATTTCACCATAACTGTACCCAAGAGACCACCACATCTTATAACTGTCAGGGAGATATTTTTTGTTTCTTCCTCAACTTTTATTGGTCTGTTTCGCTCTGAAAAGATAAAGACTCCATACGGATCATCATTAGCTAAAATAGTTAATGTTGCATTAGTATGATTTCCAAGACGACCACTGGAGACATTGGTGATCAGAACTGAAAACATCTTATCCAATTCAGGAACTTCATCAGGAGAAACCTGTACTGTAATATTTGCTCTGACTTGGCCAACGTCAAATGTTACATTCCCATCTGTAGAGACCAGGTCTTTGGTGTGATCGCAGACTATGATCCAATGCAACGTTACTTGAGATAAGGCCCCGTGAGTTCTCACAACCTAGGCAAAAAACGTAAAGATGTGCATATTTTTGTTCTATGAAACAGAAACATATAGAAATGTGAAGTGCATTGAAGCAAAGACAATAACATGATGAGTTAAAGATAAATCTGAGTTTTAAAAACTGTTATTTTTATTGCCTCAGCTTTGTTGAATTTGCTTTATTATCAACACTGTTATTTTAAGATAGTAGTCACTCTCTTGTAAACAAGTAGAAGCATTATAAGCCTTTGGATACAATAATTATTTTAGCTTCAAGCTGAATAATACGCATTAACAAACACCACATTAACTGGAAAAACAGATGTTCATGACAAAGTTGTTATAAACCCCATAGACTTATGATGAAAACACCAGAACACCAGAAAAAACAGACAGAAGAGTACTGTGCAGCGATATGAGACTCAGAGCTTTCTAACCTGCAGCACAACATTGCTGTCTCCATCTTCGGGCTCCGTTCCATTCACCGAGAGAGACTCAGCACTGAACTCAAACACACCATGAGCATCATCAGAAGCTTCAATAGTCACAAGGATGTGGGATGCAATTCCCAAGCTAGCTGTTAAGTGCAAGTTCCAAAAAAGGTTATTTTTATCTAGCATGTTTTCTTACAATATGCTGCAAGAATACAAAAGAGAGCATGACTGGAGTATCTATGCTGTTTTGTCTCTGTTTTTTGGGGGTTTTTTAAATGAATGGTAACTCTCCATAGGGAAAAGTCACTGATTTTCAGTAATTCAGTTCTGGCAGTCCTTCTATGGAACTATGAAATGAAAAAAACTATTATTTTAAGGGAGGAACAGAAATAGAATTACAGGTTTAATGAAACTGGAGCAGCATTTAGGATGGTGATGATTTATACAGCAAAACACAGTGTAAGCAGAAAGATGAGATGAATGCATTCTCATTCTAACATAACCTGGAATGAAAAATAAAATTAAAAAAAACCAATTCAAATAAATTCTACTACTAAAAAATTGTCTTGGGTGAGATAACTTGCTGCTCAGAGAGAGAAAAAGAGCCTGGCACTGAAGAAAACCATTTCTCAAAACAAGGAAAAGGGAAACAGAATGTCAAAGAACCAAAAATCCCCAATCAAACAAAAAGCTCCAAAAAACGGCTACACCACAGGCTTACCCTCAAATTCAAACTAAAATACTTTGCATTTATAAATAAAATCGAAAATCAGGCTGTCACAGGGGAATAAATTACTCATTTTGCATAATGGATGCTCATATAACATTTTTAGATCTGTAGGTTTTAATTTGAAGCCCTATATGCATACAGTTTTCCCACAGATTTAATATTATTTCTTCATCTGGTATTTTTCTTTTCCAATATTAAACTATCACTGTTTTCTGCATGTCATGGTCTTCATTTGAAGAAATGAAAGAGGAAAAATGAAAAACAGTCATTTCTTTAAAAAATCTAACACAACTTATTTTTCCTTAAGAGTATTTTTGCCATGGATGAATCAAAGTAATACACAGAATGTATCAAAGCATACACCCATGTAGCTTTAAAAGTACCTTCAATTTTAAAAGTGCCTTTCCTTTTTGCTGCCCAAAATTTGACAATTTTCAAAGTTAATTTTGCTAAATGGAAAAGAATGTTTTTAACAAAACTTTATGGTAAATCAGAATTAATCATCTTTAACTGCACATAAAGAAACACTATGACAAGATGTATCAGTACAGTTGCATCAGTAATTTATGACAGATATTACTATTATAAAGAAAATATAGGATTGATCAAAAATGCTTACCATGTTGAGGGACAGTTGAAAGGAAGAAATCCATGTTTCCATCACCACTACCACTTCCATCATTTCTAAAGAGCTCAGCAACTTTAAGATGACAGACATACAGATATATACACATATATACATTTATAAATAAAGGGAAAGCAGAAAGTAATTTAAACATTTCTGGACAACACAAAGAGAGAGGGAAGTATCTAGGAAAGTATCAATTTTGGGAATTAAAGTATACAGAATTTCTGATAAAAGCCAGAAAAAGTATTGAATTGCCAACTCTTTATTACATTGGAAAGAGCAATAAGAAGTCAGAAGGAAAGAACACACATGAAACGTTATCTTTTTTTTTCCTTTCCTTCTGTGTTCCCTCTTTCTCACTCCTAACTGAGGTCTGTAATGTTGAAATTAGAAATGGGGCAGAGGGAGGGGGAAATAGTGGCTAGCCCCCATTAAACTCTCTTTAGTATTTTCTCACAAATAAAAACATGCATTATAAAGTTGAAAAAATTGGCAGCTTAACTAGTGGAGGCTTTACCCTAAATTTTGTGCATGCAATGGTGTTGGAAAGTACAAAGTTTATATTCAGGGTGTATCTGCCTATTCTCACTACAAACCATGAAATTATGCAATTTGAAAAGCAGCAATTGCCTTTGAATGACCTAATGCACGGTAGCTATACACTTACTTTGAGATCTGGTGGTTTACAGCAGTGATTAACAAAACCTCTGAAGAACAATTTTTTCATAAAAAGAGTTACGGCTGTATGGAGGTATGGGGGTATTTGTCTTTAGAAATAACATGGAAATAGTACACAAGGTTGGATTTGATAATGAAAATATAACCAATGGATTGATGTATGTGCCTTACCTCCTCCCTCTGGGTTCAACAGCTCCACTTTAAAAGTTTTTTCTAGTTCAGGAATAGAATTATCAGTGATGTTAACAGTAATGTACTTGTATCTTTCTCCAGGCTGAAATTCCATTGTGCCCAAAACAGCCTGAAATGAAATGAAATGAAATAAAATGAAAGCTCTTCACTTTTTTGTTCAAATTTAATGTTTTCTTCCAAAGGAAAAAAGAAATACAACCTTATCTGTGTCAAAGCTTCTACTTTTCAGCCCTTTAGTTTTAAAAAAATCTCTTGAATCTTTGTTACAAGAAAAAGCAAGCTAAATTCCTGATTTATGAGCATCTGCATTCATCTACATTTTTCTGCACAAACAGCAGTTAGGCAAACAAACACAGATATGTACAGGTTATGTTATTGAACGTGTACAAATCCTAGTGCATATAAATATAATCTTCACCTGTACATGCATCTGTATGCTCATATAAAGTTTGATATACTCAGAAACAATAGGAAATATCCATTCTTGCTGCATTGACAACTCTCTTAAGGATATCAAAACCAAAACCAGAGGCTTTTCCTAGGAAACACAACATGCTGTACAGAAAAGAGGCAAAAGGCACATAGTGATTTATATTTTTAGAGTGAGTACTACACATTCATTTATCACAACACCATATAAAACAAACTGTTTTTGTGAAAAGGATCACAACTGAGCTAAAATACTCAAACTGATGGCTATCTCCAGGACATATAGCTCTAATTAATTTCTGAAATAATTGCAGACCTTGGCAATGGCCGTACCTGATAATCTTTAGGACTGAAAGCTGTAAGTGGCACTGTCCTGTATTCCATGAGAACTGTTCCAAGAAGCCCTTGCGCACGAACTACCAATAACCTGATGTGTCCAACTTCCTCTTTAACAGTGATATGGGGCACAGCAGTGGCTGGCAGAATCATGTCATCACCTGGCTGAGGAGGAGGCCCCACTGAGAACTGCAGTAGACCTAGCAGACAAAAATTATTATTTACATGGCTTCTCATACCAAATTTAAATAATAATAATAAATTTAAACAAAATATTTATAATATTGATATTAAATAATTTGAAATTTAGAAAAAATATTGAATGCCTTTAGGACTCAATCATGCTCTTTCCAGGAATGTGCTATGTAGCACTTCCTCTCTCGTTGATATCCATACCAGTCTTTAAAAAAATGTATCACAAGAATGATTTCAGCTCTTCCCAAAAGAGCCCAAATATGTCATAATATTAGGTACTTATTGGTACAATAATAAGTATACTGAAATGACTCTCTCCTTTAGGAATTCTCATTTCAGAAAAACTTGCAAAAGATCAAGTACATGCAATCTTTATTTGCTTGCAAAAGGGGATCATCACCTGTTTGGTCTGGGCAATTCTGATGCCTTTTTTGTAATATTCTCAAGAATAAGTAATTTGGCTTTTATTCTTGTATAAAAATTATGAATTAATCTCAAATTAGATTAAGTGTAATACTTGGCATTGCTTCCTCTATCTAGGCTAGACAAATTTTTACCTCTTGAGCTAGAACTAGACATAAATCTTCAACAAGACTCTGTCATCTTCAACATTATTACCATATGGATGGTCACTGGCTTTAATGCTGATATCAGTAGTTTCCTTTTCTGGATCTATACTTGCTCCACTGGTCGGAGTTGAACCTAGTTTTCCATCTCCAGACACTGCAGAGACTAATGTCACACGGAAATATTCATTTAGCTCCGGAATGTCATCATCAATAACATGCAAATTTAAGACCTAGAGAAGGACCAAATAATGGAGAAATCAAACTCGGCAACATATATCATTTAAGAGTTTTATGACCCTGCTTAACCCATCAACTTCTTAGTCAATCAGCTGTACCTGCTGTGAGTCCAAAAGTAATGCAGACAATAATTTTGCCCACCTAACTTCCAGGACAATATTTTAAGTTTAGAATAACCATTACTAAAACATCTTCACCAAACTGCCAGAGGCATATTTTCTTAAGTGCTTCTAATTACATAACCATATAACCAAGCAAGAAACTATTATCTACCTTAATATAGGCATACAAAAATTGACTATATTGAAAATTAAATATCTGACAGATTTCAAAAATCTTTAAGACCTTGTGCTTTAGAAGAGGTATTACAGAGATTAAGCCAATTTAGAGAGCAAGAGAAGGGAGCTTTTTATGCCACCTGACACTTGAGATTATCGATCATACTATCAAGTAACATAACCTGCTCTACACAGGCTATTATATTCATCTCAGACAATTCCAACTTTCTACATACTATGATAAGATTTGACAAACATATACAATAAAAGGTTTAAGTAGCTGATTGCATTTAGAGCCATGGGAATGAGTAGATTACAAAAATCAATGGAAAGTCTCTTAGGGTATCTCACCCCATGAGCAACTGCTCCCAGGTTGGTTAGGGTCAATAGCTACTCTGTGTGTAGACAATACATTGGAGCACCCATCAGTGGAGCAAGAGGGTACAAAAGCCCTCTTCTGACACTATATAAAATAAGGCAGACCTCATCCATGCTGCCAGACTGGAAAAGTTTGGCAAATTTTACTTTAAATGACTGTATGTAATGCAGTAATACATTTCAGTAGAGAATTAAAGCTGAGTAAACCAGTGCCAGGAGCATACTATTTTCCAAAATCAAAAGTTTTTTGCCAAGCTGTAATCAGTTATACTGTTTAACTGGGACCAGATCCACAGTTCTAGTGGAGTCACTGGGATCTTTTCAAATGGTGTCAGTGGGTTTCACTTACTCCATACTGATTTCAGCAGAATTATAAAAGGTGAAACTAAAGACAGCATTTTCTACTAACAATCCACTCTTTCTGTTTTACAAATGCTAATAGAAAACACACATTAACTTTCTACAGTATTGTGTAGTAAACCTCTTCTTCAAACAAATAGGAGATTTCCATGTTGTGGGTGAGGGTCAAATTCACAGAAACAGATTAATCAAGAAACAGTTGCAAGACACTTGATTACAGCAGTGACCGTTACTGTCGTCTATGTTATTGATGTGGAGACAAAACTGAGCTCCAATACTCAGATCCAAACCTGATCATATTGCAATTTTAAGAGTCACTGGATCCACTGTTTCAGCGCAGGATTACCTACACTTCACATTTGTATACGGATATTACACAAATTTAATATACATATATGTAAACATATCTTATGCATTATGTGCATTTCAGCATACACGCATGCATAGTAATGCCTGAAGTGAGATGCACATGGATATATGGGCATCTATCCTATAACTTGTTAAATGTCAAAGATGAAAAAAACTCTGCAAATTATATTAAAAGCCAGTGAAGGACAGACTCTTTAGTATGAAAACCAGCCAGGCATCCTCAGAAGGTATTTTCCAGCAGGTTTGCAAAGGACAGGATGAATAGTTAATAGGAAGGTAGGGTTTACCTCTGATCTCTGCCAAGGGAGGAATGTGATAGTGCCACTGCTGTTAGAAAAATCGCTAACAGAGTAATTAATGCCAGTGGAATCAACCTGTGAGATAATGTAATTTATATACACGTAGTCTAGGGCTCCCCTTGTACGCTCCACGACACAGGATATAGTGGAACCTTCATCAGCAGTCTGGAAGAAAGCAAAAAATTGATGTATTTGTTATGATCAAAATAAATCAAAGGAATAAATGTAAAAGATTGAATTCTCTAATGCTAGTCAAATGTTCAGGAATCTTTTTTCTTGCTGTCATGTTGCTTTCAGCACTTTTGCAGTGGTAGGAAGCTGAAACTGAACCTGGTGGTCAGAACAAACTGAATGGAACTTGCAATAACTTCTAGCATCTCCCTGAGGTAAGCCAGTAACTGTACCTTGTTGTTTCTTTTGGACACAAAGACAGAGTCAATATGTTTGAAATGTATATATCAAAAGCAGCTGAAACTATTGCTTTATATTAATGTCAGTTATTTTAATTTTAACTAGCAATGATTTAAAGAAAGATCTGGATTCCCCCTTTCCCAACTAAAAACACTATGGAAAACAAAATAGACACATTAAAATTAAACTATACTTTTATCATTGAAGAAAAACTTCGAAAAACATTTTATGCTACAAGTACTCTTTACAATTCTGTCTTCGTGAGGAACAGGTCTTCAGCAGCAACAATTTCACATATGTGGAACAAATGAGGTATTGATACTGACCAAGTATTTTAGAAAATTATGATTATCAAACTAAAATAGAAAATAATTTTATTTGAAAATTGTCAGAAAGGTTAAAGTTATCTTAAGCATTGGATGAATTTCAGAGCTACTGTGTAACACAGTGCAGATACTGAATGTGCCTTCAGCTGCCTAGCAGACAGATATGGACATAAAGAAATTAAACTACTGATGAAGCAATGCTGTGTATCTGCAGCGTCTCTGGTGAAATGCACATAAGATAAAGGCAAAACAATTAACATGCCAAATAAATTTTTAATTTTCCTTCACGGTTGGTTGATGATCTGTGGCACCACAGAATTATCAGTGGCATTTGAAACTGAATGAATCTATTATCATAGCAGATGGTAGGCACCTGGAAAGCAAACTGAACTGAGCTGAAAACTAGCATCACTCAGGCAAGATGGTGGTTTTCAAACACATCATAAGCACTTCAGTTAGAAAGGATGTACTTAAGAGGTCATAAGAGTTCCTATATTGGAAAGCATTATGAAATTTGTTTTCTAAAATAATCCAATAATAATGGAAACAGGTACCATGCCTTTCTTCCTCATAGTGATTAAAAAAGGAAAAATTACTTATTTCAAACCTCTGAAAAAAAGATTCAAGTTATATACTGACTATATGGTGGCTATCACCATAGAAAATTCAATGTTTAAAAAGAGCAGCTCACAGCCAATATCAATGAATTCATACCAAATGTAAGTAATTTACATCTTATGACAGCAAATGATTGTGGAAAAATACATCACAACTTGTCAGTGAATGACCTGTAGTAAAATTATTCCCACACATTATTATATTAAGCACATCATGAAACACATAAAAAATAAAATTAAAATATTTGTAATAATCTATGGTCAGAAAATAAAATCTTATATTTTAATTGGTAACCCAGTCTGTCATGGTTTAAACCCTGCCCACTCCCCACCTCTCTGTCCTAGTGGGAAGCCAAATTGGAAAGAAAAGATAAACCTTGTGGATTAAGAACGATGTAATACTTGAAAAAAATCTACTCATATTATTAATAACAAGAAGATGAAGATGACGATGATGATGATGATAATGATGATTTTATTTATAAGGAGTGACTGTAACAGAACCCAGGAGAAACAAGTGCTGCCCAGCGGAATCGCTCATCCCTTGCTGACCAATGCCCAGCCTATTCACAAACAATGATCAACTCCCTTCCAGATAACTCCCCCAGTTTAAATACTGGGCATGGTGTTCTATGGCATGGAATGTCCCTTTGGACAGTTCAGGTCAGCTGTCCTGGACATGCTCCTTTCCAGCTTTTTGTGCAGCTCCTCACTAGCAGACACTGACAAGTCCTCGACTCAGGAGAAGCCCTACTGGCAACAGCCAAACCATCAGTATGTTATCCACACTTTTATCATGCTGAATCCAAAGCACAGCACTGTAGCAGGTACTAAGAAGAAAATGAACTCTCTCCCAGATGACATCAGGTTATAGCCTCAGAAATTACAGAAGTACAGGAAAAAACTGTTCTCCTAAGAAAATGTAAGACTTAGTCTTCAGCTTATGTAATAAAATAAATTTTCTTAATAGAAATAATACAGGGGGATTAAAAAAAAGTTATACTGCAAATGCCAGTGTGACTGAGGCTCTATTAACAGAACTTAGACTTTTCCAAATTCTAGAAAACTTTGCTTAACTACAAAAACTAACAATGTGGAACCAAGGCCCTTTGAAGGTGAGTTAGTCTTGCCATTAGTTTTCTTCTATCTAAAATTTCTCCAGTAGTTTTCCTTGTCTTACCTCAGGAATACATGCTCCAGTGAAGCCAAATAAACCATTAGCATTATCACTTTTCTGTATTCTTAATCTTGCCGTTGTGTTTTCTTGTGAAATTCGAGCTCCACCACACACAGAAATGAGCTTTAGGATGAATAACTCCTCTCCTTCTTCCTCTTTGTCATCCTTTGCAGACACAATGAATGATTTATTGGTCTCTCCCTGCCGATACTCCAAATACCCAGAGACAGGGTGTACGTCACTCTTTGCAGGAGTTGCATGGAGTTCATAGATCTCTGCTTGTGTCAATTTTCTATCATAAAGCCTTACATCCTGCATTAGCCCTGTGTACCTGCTGCTGCCATTGATTCCTGCTCCAATTCTCACTATTCCCAGACCTGAGAAGGAAATTAAAATTTTCCTCATGTTATTGGGGTTTTTTTTCAAAATATCTAATACATGTAATTATTAAAAAATCTGTGGTAAACTCTTTACTATCCCTGGATTAGTAATCATAGTAATCATATTGATCTTGAAATGCAGACTGGGAGGTTCCTCAAGCCTCATCTCAGTGTTACAGGTAGATCATGACAGGTCAAATAATTCCTTCTTAGACTGTTCATGCTTTCCATCTTACTAATTCTACCTGTACATTGTAACCATTCCTTATCTTAACGAATCTCTTTCCTTTAGAGATTTTGCAATCCTTCCCACTTCTGTTTTGCGAAACATTTGCTTTGCCCATCTGTATCTCTCTGCTAGGACAGTGAATCCATTCTGATAATCAGAGTATTAGCCACTCTGGACATGCCTGTACCCTAATGTATTGGAAGAGGCGCTTCAGAACTGTACACCAAATTCCAAACACTTTTTACAACTGCATTAATACTTCTCTTGAAACAATTATCCTACTCAGCCAGTCAGAGGATCACAGTCACCTTTTTCACAAATATACTAAGCTGGTAGCTCATACTCATTCCTATCATGCTAAAACACATAGATACCTCTTCAGCTGTTTTCTGATTTTGGAAGAAACTGTGACCTTGAATGGACTGACACTGAGTATTCCCTCAAGAAATAAGCAACCACAGCAATTGCTAATGGTCCCAAGACACAAGGCAGAGGATGGTGAGAAAAACGAGGCTACTGTGCTCACCACAGTATCCAACACTAAATGCAGAGAGATTAAATCCTTACATTTTACTTGTGGTATCTCCAGACAGACCACATGCCATCTCCATTAATATCGAAACATTACAATGACTCAGATATATCATTCTAGCAAAAAAGCACTACTGCATTTCACACATTTTGTTTTAGAAACTAAGGGGAAAAAATTATTTCTCAGCTACAGTATTACACATCTGATGGAAATTATTAAACGCTGAGGCATTACTTTGTTGCAGAGGCACAACTTTTTTACAGAGAACAAATTCCTTAGATTTCATCTACCAGGAAATTACAGGCAGAAATAAAATCCTACACTCTAGAATTAATGAAGTCTCTTCTTTATGCTAACTCTATGTTTCGCACATCCGTGCACATAGACGTATATGCATTTAACATCACAGTATGTTTTTTTAATTTTCCTTCTTTGATTACAGAGGAGATTATATTCAAGAATTTGATAATCATTCACTGTCCATCCCTATGAAAGATAACCTGTGAAACTGACGGTGACAGAAAGAAAAGAAAAAGGAAGGAGATTACCTCTACAGAAAAAAGAAAGCACATGAAAGAATGAGAAATTGCAATAGAAAGAATAAATGTAAATGTAAATGTATTCCTAAGTTATAAGACCTGGAAAGGAATTGTTCTGATACTGCTATGCTAGTTCAGTGTAAAAGTCCTTAATGGTTACCTATGACTAAAGCCACAACTGGGAATATCCACTTAGACAAACTGACGTACATGTGCTAATGTTCTTTGGAACACTATTTAAATTACGGGAAAAATTTTCATATACCAAGTAAATACATGCTTAAGTTAAATCTAAACTCTGAAAAATTCTATTGCTTACAAAATACTGGCTGAGCTGTAATATAATACAAAACTAGAATAAAAACATTATTGTATTTTGTTTCAGAAATCAAGATGAAAAGCATTCTTAGATACAGTAGTGTAAATGTAACGAAAATTATTATTATTAATATATAACTATGTATACATTATAAGCATATATACAGAAATATAATAATTATTATTATCTTCAAATTATTGCATTCCAAGCTCTCTTACAGATCTGATGCTTGTTGAAAAGTTCCCAGCTCTTTTTTCTGTATGCTCTTTGAAAATCCCTAGAATTTTCTGTTCATTCCGTTTAATTAACTTATCAGATATTATAATTTCAGGATTTTGCATACACCTTTCAAGGAACTAGACTCTTTTATACATTGCAGAACTTTACATATGGAGAAAAATAATGCAACCTATTGGCTCACCATCAGCAATTGCTTCTCCTTTAAGGCTCTTAATTCCTCCTTGAACTGGAATTCCATCCATGTAAAATTCAATTATACTTTCATCCAGAGTAATCAGAAGGTGAACCCAAGTATTTTCATCCAGATACTTCAGAACTGCTGCTTTAGCTATGTATGTCATATTGGATCCTAATGCTGTATAATGAAGCACTACAGAAACATGAGAATCATTTGTTTGGATTTTCACACCATAATATAAGGTCCCATTACCATCATCCTTTTCAACTATATAACCGTCAGTATTGACATTAGGAATTAACCATGCTGAAAATGTAAAATTAGTTACTGCAGCATTTCCATTGTATGGGTATTCCAGACCAATAATTCCAAATGCATCCTCTTTTCCACTGAAATACAAAGCATCTGTTCCACTGTGATGGCGTCTCATGTGCGGCTGAGATTGTACTGAACTTGGAAATGATCCCAGCAACAAGAAGTCTACCATTGATGGTAGTCCAGCTTCAAATGAACTAGAGAGTATTTCCCAGCCTAAACGGACAACACCAAAAGTGCCTTGCTGTCTCCAGATGGTGAAGTCTGTAATATAGGACAGATCATCTTCAGAAAGAACATCTTCTGCTATCTCTCTGTCCTGACTCTCTGGATCTATAGCAAAGACTCCAAAAGGGTCATCATTGAATGGGATCATCACAGTTACAGCAAGGTTTGTTTCAGACAACTGCCCACCAGGACCAGGAGACCCACCTATATAATAGAAGTTAAAAGTCAAAGTTAATGGTCTGAAAAAAATTACTCAGTATTTTTAAATGTTTAAACAAAATGCATTTCTAAATACACCTAAATGTTCTTTAAAGAACTTCTGAACGCTTAGACATTTCTTTGATTAAAAATTAACATAATGTAACTGTATTGGTTTTAAAACACTATAGTAAACATTTTCATAGTTAAAGTCACACTATTTTTCTGCTGCAAAACATAATTGTCTTTCAGCTAAACAAGATTAGCTCCAGCTCTTCTGAATTACTAATGAGATAGGTTCCTTTTGTTTCATTTGAAAAACATGTGGCATATTCAGTTGTCATTTTATTCCAAGATTTACACAAATATGAAATGGCAACATTTGGCCGATTTTCTTTAAAAAAGCAGAGATACCTTGCAGAATCTGTAACGAGTTGTATAGTAACACTGCTCCCAAGCCCTGCCATTAGTCACCTACTTCTCCACAGTAAGAATTCATGATATGAAGATCATGATGTGAATGTAGAACCTCCATGTAGCAAGTTTACAGTGTTCTACCTAAGTAGAAAATCTTCTGTACATACATATAGATTTCGCTTACAGAAATGTCAACACATTTTCAGTTGTATCTCAGCACATAAATAGCACTGAGGTGGAAGGAGTCCAGCAAATTTGGAACTCAGTAACAGACCTGTAGCAGTTGTAACTTAAGTGATACAAACTATTTATATATTACCACCTCTAGAAAAAAGCAAACAAACCGGCCAATCTTCATTATGGTAGACATGTATAACCTTTAATAACTTTGTTTAGTTAGCTCTACATAAAGCTCTGTATCTCTGAAATGACCAAAAGACATCCTTCCTAAAGGCCAGATCTCCAAAACTGTGTTCTTGTTCCAAAATTAGGATTAAAAGAAAAAGAAAACCTTAAATCTCACCAGAAAAGTGTAAGATATCAAGACATGATTCAAGGCAAAACTCTTTACAGGACTGGTTTCTTTTTGATTGATTAAATATAATTATTTTCTATGAGATATGAAGGGAATGGCTATAAGGAAGACAATACCTGAAATGTTCACCAACTTTAAAATGTAAAATTCATTGAACTCGGGAATTTTGTCTGAAACAGCATGGAGCACTATTGCCTTTGATCCTTCACCATCCATGAAATGCACAGTTCCGTAAGTTTCACAGAACTCTTCTCCTGGTTTCAGTGCAGAGTCATTATGAAAGAGCTGCCAGGTTAATGAGACATTCCCAAAGTGTCCTCTATGTCTCAAAATCCTGTTCAGAGACACAGAAAGGGTGGATATCCAGGTATGCATCAGCTTTCCCCATGAACAATGGGAAACATGGTTACACTAATCCTTCTTACTGTGAAAAATAATATACAATGTTCTAAATAACCACAAACAAAAAACAGAACCATGAATGATAATACAATCCTCTTCGAAGGACTGCAATTTCACTATTCTACAAATCTATAATTCTACACCCAGGTATACCACAGGTACCTTAGGAAAAAAGTAATCAATGAAAGTACATGTAAAACGGTACTGTTAGGATGAACATTAGTTTGTCTTGCACTTCTACTACGTATTAATAAAAATGAATATATAGGTCAGCAAATTAACATTAAAAATTGAGATGCTTGGCCACTCTTAGAGAAGAAAGAGAATAATCTGCATTTAACCACAAACATTTCTTCCTTTTAATTATCAAAGCTCAAAGTCATTTTTATATTGGTATTTAATTTGGGTTGTATGTGAGGTCCTTCACAAATCTGTAATTATTCCAGATTAAGAATGCAGCAAATAAAAAAAAAGCTTGTATTTGCTTGCATAGCTATCTGGTAATATAATTTCACCAATTTCCAAAGGGCATTATGAATAAAAACTGGAGAACATAGTTTCTTTATCAAAAAAGTGTGTTTACATACAAAAAGCATACTTCTGTTTGCACCCTAAAAAAAAAAAAAAGTTGTATAAAGCATTATTATACAAGGCTGAAAAATTAATTCAGTAAAGTAGTCTAGGCACAGAAACACAATTATGTTTTCTCTGCTTCCAAAGGTCTCCTCTTGTTGTCATTAACCAGGGCATTCTATCCCAGCTGTCTATCACTGTTGCAGTAACTCCAATTACTCTCTTTAAAGCTCAGTCCTGCCACAGCTGTTCTCATCTCTATGGTTAGATCATAAAATACTCTGACCCTTTTGTTACATACTGCACAAAAGTAAAATCATATTGAGGGTATGGAAGAGACAATTTCCTAGCAAACACATTTTATCAATAAGGACTAAGAAAGGTACTGAAATATTGGTGACCTGGGTATCATGTTATTCCATAAATAATATATATAAATCTGTATATAAATGTGTTTAGTTCAAATCATCATTCATCACACCATCTATTAAAAAATATATATAAATACTGCAAATAAGATTATAAAGTACCATAAAAAACCCCAAAGTGCAGCATAACAAGCCCAATACCAGAATATATATTTAGTATATTTTTTTGATATTTAGATGTGCAACACAAGCATAAAGATCTAACTCACAATCATAGACATTTGTTTCAACTAACAAACAATCAAATCAAAATATAAAAAGATAATTAAATAGTGATAAAAGCCTCTTCCCTAACTGTTCATGCTGTCAGATTTTTTGTGAACTAACTTCTCTTTATATCCTGTCTAGAATTTTCTTAATGTAAATCAGTATTTTTGCCAATTTATAACTACATTCTGACTTTAGGAACATAAGATGCCATGTAAATTAATTTCTTAACTCTTCCCCTTCTTGAATACATTTCAACAACTGGAGGTCAGACTAGGGAAAAGTATATTCAGTCTAGAAGAAAGTCCCATCCGGACTTTGAGTATAGGCTTCCATTTGTAATTAACAGATAGAAGAAAATCCAAATGAACAGAAAGAATATAGTAATATAGGTTGTTTGTAGGGTAAGGCTTCAAAGTAGGGTGCAAAAAGAAATAGACAACCACATAGTTGTATTTAGCTGTATTTTTGAAAAGATTCTGTAATTTTCCATTGGTTCAGGTTATATTCTGCTCAATCATCTAGATCCTTCTGTAGCTAAACTCTTGTGAGAATATAACAAAAAAAGTAATGCTGTAAACTTATTTACTTATATCTGAATGTAATTTCTGTACGTTTTAATGTGCACAGTCCACTTGATAATATAATAGTTGATGTCTTCAATATGTTTGCAATTAATTTAATTCAGAATTTGGTAGAGCTTTTTAATACACTTTTATCAATGCAAAAAATGGGATTAAATCAAAGAACTATCCATAAAGTAAAGAGGGCAACAATATTATTTACAAGTTACTTACAAGAAAAAGTTACTTTTCCCTTCTTCCACTGCCTTCTCTAGAGGTTCTAAGGAGAAAATCCCATTAGGATCATCATTTGCTTCAATAATAACTGTAGCCACTCCATCATTAAAGATAACAGTATCCCCTAAAAAGAGGGTGATTAATTTCATCAAAACTGGAATCAAAAATGGAGAGAACCCTAAAACTGAAAATGTGTGTTCTTCTAACACCAACAGCTTTCATGCAAAGAAAGAAATGAGAAGTGAAAACCAACATTCAAGATATTCAGTAATAGGAAAATCAGAGTAAACATATGTAAGTAGCATCTAATGGAGAGAGCAAGGATGTAGATTTGCAAAAAAATTGTGACATGACCACAGAGGATTCAAGGAGGACTGTGTGAGAGGCAGTATTTCATGTTTGATAAATTGGTCAAATCAGAAGAAAAAGATACATATTCAGAGACCCCAGCACTCCTTTAGTCCTAGAATAGAAATATTGCACTTTAACTAAATACAAGGCAAGAACAATCTCTAAGAGGCTAGTCATACCCATATCACAAACTATCTGAAAAAGTAGGAAAAAATACAGGAATAAAGTGAATAAAGTGGAAGCTCGTAGGATTTCTGTGTGTATAATAGCACAGTAGGGACATTCCATACTCTCCTTATGTCCACAGAGGTACATTATATTTCCATCCTCATCCTTGTTTTCACTCTTTTTGTTTTCATTCCAAAGTAAACAATTGTTTAAGGTTTCAACTTCATATACCTCTATTTGTATTTCCCCAGAGGTACAACAGACCAATATAATTCTCAAAAGGGATGTAACAATCAAGGTCAATATATGCAATGGATCATAGAAAGAATTATTTTTTTGCTTTTGGGAATGCATACAGAAATATTCTGTATTTTACCCATTCTTGTAGGAACGTGTGCCAGGAGGAAAGCCATCACATATTCCCAGCAGAATGGTAAAAGAAAATACCAGCAGGTCCTTAACAAAGTTAGTAAAGTAGAAAGAGATCACTGAAGAGAAAATTTAAGAAGGGAGAAGAATGGTTTTGTCCAATGATTACATAAAGCTGATGTTCTGTAAGAGAGCTGGATACCAGAGTGAATTCTAGCTGCCCTTGGGAGACACCTAAACTACCTTATGATCAGAAAATGAATAAAAATTGCCTGTTTCTTATATTGACCTTATATATTCTTATTGATGAGTAAAAATGCCATCTAATTTGGAGCGTTTACATTGGAAGTTTAACTCCAGTTGTTTTTGCAGGAAAGTTTTCAGGTATATAATTTAATTTCTATTTCCAATTAAACAATTCAAGATGAAAATCCAAACATACTGTACAGTAACTTTGTAGAAATGTTGAAGCAAACCTTATTTATATAATGTCTGGCATATATACATCGCTTTAGGATAAGAAAAAGCTGGCAAAAAATAGAGAAAAGAAAGAAAGGGTTACCAAATATACATTAAATTTTACCTGTTGAATTCAAAAGGAAGATATAAAATGCCTCATCAGTTTCAGGGATATCATCATCATTAATATACACAGATAAGTTCTGCTCCCTTTCTCCGACATCAAACAAAATGACACTGCTCTTTCCACTGGGAACAAAGTCTCCCTCTTCAGCTGTTGCACCTCCATTAACAGTGGTGTACTGAACAGCAACAGCAGCATCAGCAGATCCGTTCCTTAGGACTGTAAAGTTTGCAACACTCCCTTCTGTAACGCGCACTGTCAGAGGTTCTGAAAACACACAAGCAATAAATCTCCCTGAGTTCAAGCCTGAGCTTCTTGCATGTGGCCTCTTCACCTAACTCTCCACAAGAGGATCCTTCACCTCAGGGAAACAGAAGGCACATGTAGTGAAAGCATGGAAATACTTGCAGGTACAAGAGAATATTGTGTTTAGGCCACCTGACCAATCCCAGCATCATCAACAAGAATAATGAAATAAAATGAGAGAAAATTCTGAAGTACAAAAAAAAAAAAAAAAACAAATTCAATACAAAAAACAACAACAAAAAAGGTATATATTATAACACTAGCTCCATTAGGATTAAGATTTCTCAATCACCTGGTCTGCCACCTTTTGGGCTTAGTATATGAATTTAAAATTTAAAACACTGCAGTAAGATCTAACCTGCAAAATAAATGGGATCATCATTCCTTGTAATTTGCAAAAATGCAGTGGTTATATTGCCCAGTCTGGCTCCACCAGTCGCATTGAGTAATCTGATTGTGAATACTTCCATCTCTTCAGGTACCTGAATGAGAAAGTATTAATAAATTAATTTCTTGCATACAAAACAATGAAGATATTAAAATGAATAGCTGAGGGGGTTCACAAACCAAGGATTTCTGCATGCTGCTGCTTATTTAATGATTCATAAGTGTCTCAAAAGGGATGACAAATGACAGTTCATACACTTACACAGAAATCATCATCAGTCAAAAATCCTTGTAAATAAATCTCCTCATCTTTGCTATTGTACAGATGATGCAAAAGTTACCTTGCATTTTCCTGATGCTGATAAATGTAACTCTTTTTTACAGCTCTATTACTTTGTTTATTCTCGTTCTTTCTTGATGTGATAGTTTTTTTATATGTGGTTATTTTATTTCTATTTTCTTTTCTTCTAATTATTCTCATTCTTTCTTATCCTACTTCAGATACATGAGCATTAAAAAAAAAAATTAGGATTCTTGCTATCAAAACAAGTGTTTTATTTATTATTATAATTTAACCACACTTGACTTCTGACAGCTTCTAGCTTTTTTTCTTTATAGATATGCACAGTGTCTCAAATTCTTCTATGATTTGCTTAAGTAAACTCAGTTTTACCCAAGTACTTTGGGTTTTTCTTCAAAAAATTATCAGGTTTTTAAAAACATATCTTCTTCTTAAATTGTAATGGTTTAGCACTTACTCTGTTCCACATACTTACACAAAAGCACAGTAAAAATGGTTACCTCATCTGGTAGTGAGTAGACAGTGATATTTTTTGAAAACTCCAGATTATCAAAGAAAATAATCCCTTGTTCTGGATAGATGTCATTGGTGCATGCTGGGTCAACAATCCAGGACACGCTAACATTGCCATAGTTTCCTTGGTTTCTTACAACTCGGTAATTGGCTACAAAATGCAAACACACACAGTCAGTGTGCATCTCCAGAAAAACACAAGTCAAAACCAAAAAGGTCAGCAAAGCTGAAACAAAGAAAAAGGAAAGGAAAGAATAAATCCACAAAACTAATAACATGTGAGATCACTACACAAAAGGCCACACAATGATAGACCATTACAGCAGTTAGAATTTGCTCAAATTTATTTTTAGTATGTAACTGTACTTGATACAATAGAGAAAGATAAACTGAAGTCACACAAATGAAAATTTAGCTCATTCTTCTCTCACATAGCCCCCAGTTCCTCATGCTCCCCAGGCAGAACTACCACCTCCAGGCTGTGCCTTGCATGTACATCAATATGTCTCTAGTATATTCTCTAGCCATTTTTTTCATGGGATTGATCCCTATGGCTTTCCAGGCCCTTCCTCCTCTGCTCTGGTCTCTGCTCCTCACCATGCTGGCACTGTACCCCTCTGGAAACCTCTAAGGGGAGACTTGAGTCAGACATTGTTCTCGGAACGTGAAATGGGGAAAAGAAGCCTTGCAGGGGCAGACAGCAGACAAAGCAGTAACTCTAATAAAAAGAATTACCAGCATAGATGATTTCCCCTTTACTTTCCTTTATTGTTACTGATAGTTCACCAGGTAGAAACTGAATGACACCATGGGGATCATCATTCTTCAGAATGGTTATATTGACCCTTGTGGCATTCCCCAGCCTGCCTGGCATTTCACTGTAGCCACTGAGTACGACAGCATATGCCTCATCCAGCTAGAAGAGGGAAACTCAGTCAGAATAAAATGATTTATTCAGTATTTACATCCTAAATACATGGGTAAACATACACAGCCTCTAGTCCTTAGCCAGGTAGAGAGAAAAAAATTTCAAGAAAAGAGAATCACGTGCACTTTCTACATGCACAATGGTTTTCTACATCTTTGACATCTGTAACAGTGAAAGCAAAGATTTTTAAACCATTGACATTAAGCTAATTTTAGAAGAATGTATCAGCTGGCATTATTAATCAAATGGGATTTTGTACTTCATATACTTCTTGGAAAAAAGCCAACAGGAGATGCATTGTGGACCACTAAAACAAATATTGCATCTTTACAAAAAACATCAGTGTTGACAGAGGAGCACTGAATGCAATTACCAGATATTTAATGAAAAAGAAACAAAATGAAAGTGTTTGTTCATACAGAGTTCAATTAAACAATGCATTCTACACTACAGAACATCATGGATGTTAAAAATTTATAAGGGTTCAAAGTTAAGCTTCAATTTAAAAAAAAAAAGCAATCCACTGAGGACTATTAAACCCAAAGATACCTTCTAGTTATCCAGGCATCCCTGGTTTGGAGGCTGCGAATACATTCTCTAGAAAAGCCATTGCATACTTGTTCTGCTCCTATATATTTTCCTATATTTTAATAAGTGACAAAATGTTATGCTGTGAACGCAATTTGAAGAGAGGAAAATATTCGTTTCTACCTCTGGAATCCCATCCATCCTTGTCAAAAGAGTAATTATGATCTCTCTTTCCCCAGGCTTAAACTCCAGAATTCCTGTGCTTCCATAAAACTCATTATTGTCCCTTGGTTCTACAGTGTAGCGCAGAAACTGCCTGATGAGACTTCCTCTGCTGCGGACAATCTGCAGTTCCACAGAATCCCCTTCCTATAAAAAAAGAAAATCCATCATTTTACTTGCATTCTGCTAAGACTCAGTCATCCATAATGATGAAGAAAAGTTATTCAGATAGCTACCTTGATATTGTAGGGACCTCTGGAAGAGGGAGAAAATTCAAACACTCCTCCAGGATCATCATTTTCCAAAATAGTAATTTCACAAGTAGTAAACCCATATTTCAGTATTTGATTTTCCACACTGACCCTAGGAAAGGAAGGCAAAAGGGGGTTTTTGAGAGATGGTAAATACACATCTATGTGAAGGACATCTGAATCCTGATGAATTTTATGAATAAATTACGAAAACAATTTCCTACAAAGATCAAAGTAAATTAGGAAAGACAGATCAGTATGATTCATTCATTTGCAAAAAAAGAAAAAACAAACAACAAACCCCCCTTTGTTTCTGAAGTAAATTTGTTTTCTGATTATTTTTTACAGTTGATAGTTCCATGTTTATTAAGTCATACATGCACCCAACACAAAGGAAAAGAAATAGAATTGTGCACTAAAAATGTTCAGCCACATTCAGCATCATTTTGTATCTGGATCAAAACATAAGGGATGATTCAAAATTACTTAAACAAACAGAAATTATATTTCTTGCATTAATTTCCTCACATGTTAATTTTCAATTACATTGTTTTAAGTTCATTATATTAAAAACGCCAGAAAAACTACTACTGAAAGATGCATCAAGAATGCACCTTCAGACTGATGGTTTTGATATAATCTATTAAATGTTGGATTATGAAATCAGATTCCTGTGCATCTTCCATGTTTTCTGGAAGAAAATTTCAATGAACAAACAGGAAATATCTATTTAAAAGGGTTACATTCCATGTTTATTGCATATTAAAAAAAAATGCCAGCAGAGAGAATAACTTGTGTTAACATAAAATAAAGGTATGTCACTCAAAAAAAAAACCCACAGAAAACTTCTCTATAGTTCTAGTCAGTTCAGGCATTTATTTCTGGCAGTTTAAGACAACTAATCCATTATTGCATCAAACGCAGGAATATCAAACAATGAACCATGCATTTATAATTTTCATCATTCACAAATCCTAAATAAGCTTTCAAGACAGAAGCCCATGCCATCAAACTAAACACGAAAAGGGAAGCAAGCATTGTCTGAAGAGGTGCAAAAGACATGATTCCTGAGAGGAAAAGAAATTATAGACAGATTCTGTCCAAACCAATCACTCGTAAAACAAAGCATTGATTCACTGAAGACAAACCACAGCTCACTGCACTTACCCAAAGTACACGACAAACCTTTCTGTCTCTACCCTGTGAACACAGAAGGAAAGATGGAAGGAAGGAAAGAAGAAAAGAAGGAAAGAAAGGGGGTGGGGGAAGTAATGAAAGTGACGCTTCCTGGAATTCAATAGTACTAATCTTAGATAATAACAACAGCACCACCACAAAGCTTTCTTTTCCCTTTCCAAACACATAATGTTCATTTTATGGGAACCCTCCTTACCTGGCATTTTCCTGTTGACAAATGCTAGCAAGTAGGCAGTACCCACTGAGGAAAAATGACCCCATGACCAATTCAGCAAGTCAAGGCTCACTCATGGTATACCTGACCCTGCCCTCCTCCAGGAGCTTGATCACTGTCAACTTCTGTGTCTACTCATAACTGCACCACCCACCCACACTTATAAATAGCCCTTCGCTCAAATAAAAATATATATAATCAACATGCCTCCTTTATGTGTTATTCTGTCAATCTGCCGTAGTAATGATAAAAACAGATTACCACATTGGGAGTTATAAAATGTACATATCAAAAACTATTTTGGCACAAAATCACATCATACTTTATTTTTGACAATTTTTCAATTAGTCAGATTACCAGAGTAAAATACCAAGAAACAAAAATACAAAAAAATAAGAAAAGAAACTAGAAACAAAATATCCACATATAAAAAAAATCAAGTCAGGTGAAATGACAGTATTATTTTGCAATGACAAGTAGGTACTGTGACTTAAGCTAAAATAAATATATATTTAAAATAAAACTTTTATCTCCTATTAAGATAGTATAATCAGATTAGCATAGAGTTTATAAAGTGAGCTTTTGACTTCAAAAATAATTCAGAGATAAAAGTTCAATAGATGTAGAAGTTCACTCAAAAGCTTGAGATAATAAAGTGAATACACTTGCAGCTACATCCCTTCAAATAGGAGATCTGAGCTAACAGAAATTTCTCAGTGATTTCCAATGAGGCTACATTTTAAATACTATATATCAAGATATTCTCCCTTCCTTCAGAAACATATGCAAAAGCTTTCCAAAACTATTAAACATTTTAAAATTTTAAAAATCAAGGTAAAAATTCCAGAGCTAAAATTTATGCTGAATTTTCATTATATTGGTCTTAATGGTAAATTTAATTATATCACTAAGCTGTTGGTAATATATTTCACAGCAGAGAATACAAATGAACCATTATGTCAAGAGAGTTTTGAGATGTGTGTACAAGCCTAAGTGATTAAGACACAAGCATCAGAAAGTGAAAGGGCATGCCATAAATACCATCTCTTTCAGCTTCACGAAGCCACACTGCATGAGTCCAAACAGAGCTCAGACTATTCAAGGCCTGTTAACCGAGGAGTAGGCTAGAATCTAGTGTTATGTTATAATGGACAATGGCAGCACTACAGAAATCCAAGGGGTAGCAGAAATTAAACAGTCTCAAGGTACCATGAGGTGGCACCTTGAGCATCTCCAGGTATTCTTTGAAAGGACTGAGAACACTGGCCGTACTTATTACTTTTTAACAGTCAGATTGGAATCACGAGAACTTGCAAATTAGAAAGCAACTAATCAGATTCAGCTCATCCACTGTTAAAGAAAACCATTATTTTGGAGTTTTCTCCAGCCTAGTTCCATTTTCAAAACTAGGATCACTTGATTGACTGATTGATTGATGGCTCTCACCATGTTTTCACTGGATGACTGGCTAGGTTGCTCCCACTGCTCTGATACATTAAATGTTTGTTACTATTCAAAACCAGCAGAGGGTGTTTGGGCACTGGACCAGGCTCCTCAGGGAAGTGGTCACAGCACCAAACCTGACAGAGTTCAAGAAGCATTTGGACAATGCTCTCAGGCACATGGTGTGACTCTTGGGGTGTCCTGTGCAGGGCAGAAGTTGGACTCGATGATCCTGATGAGTCCCTTCCAACTCAGCATATTCAATCATTCTGTGATAAAATAGCCTTTGCAAAATGCAATAGAAGCAACAAGGCACAGGCTTCCAACCCTGAACAGCCATTCAGTGAGCAATGAACAGTGCACACAACAGAACCCCTCGTGTCTACACTGAGTTACACACATACAAATTCTTGTATTAACCCCAGACCAGGACCCATGGCGTGACCTCCTGGCTCAACTTTGGATTTGTCTTCTCACTGTGGACCTGTCTGGCAATCACTGAGCTGTGTCTGATGCCTGTGCCCATCACCCAAACCTGTCACGTTTTCCTGGCTTAACCTGTCCCAGCACCATGGCCCTGCCTCATGCCCTGGGCTCAAGGCTGTCCCCACTTTCCGTACGAGAAATCTCATCTGAAAAGGCTAGTCATCAGGGAAGCTTTTTCTTTAAACATACCTTAATTATTACTCAGCAAGAACTACAGATTAATTAGGACAATTAAGAGCAGTTTCAAAATGTTTCCTCACTTTTTAAAATGCATAGTACTATAAAGTAGCAGAAAGATTTTTGATTGATTTTAAAATAAAATGGCAATTATGAAATGAATACCACCACAAATAAAACAATAATTGTTAAGAGATGTGGTTGAATTTGATAGCTGTGAACCAAGAACTAGAATGCCAAAGAAAGTGAATGTTTTGAAAAGTCCATGAGGAAATGAACTGCGACTATTAATTTGTATTATTGTTAAAAACACACTTTTCTAAAAAACTTTCCCTTTTATCAGGTATCTCAGAAAGGTGCACTCAAATTGCCTGTGGAATGTTACTCAATTTGTTTCCTAGATTTGTGTTCACCACTTCTTCAACTTTTTTCAGGATTACCTACTGACTTAATTAGCAACAGGACCTAGTTTTAAAGAATTGTATTGAAGTAGGATTGGCCACATTACAAATTCCACACTGTTTCTCATTAGAGGGAATACCTCCTCTCCAGGTTTAATCCACTACTTATTTGATTTTGGAGGCCATTCTAACTTTTGCTATTCACAGCAGAAAATATATGGTGTTATTACTTTGAAAAGTAATAAAAACTAGCAGTAGGTGTCCAGTAACATACATTTAAATGTTCTAGTTTCAAATAACTTTTTCTCCATTAAAACAAGATCTGACCAAAGCCTTGAAGAAAAAGCCAATATTTTACACTGAAAGACTTAATTCTTATAGCATCACATATATTTCTTCATGGAAGAATTACTTAAGAAAGATAAATATAGTTTTGAAATAGGCCCTAACTACAGGAAATCCCCAAGTTAGAAAAATATCCCAAACTCCTTTAAATAGTATTTTAGTGTTTTTATCATAAAGCAATCTCTTAAACACAAAACCATCTTGACTAAATTTAGAAAATAAATTTTTTAACAAGTGTAAATGCAAAACATAGGCTTGACTTGAGTGGTGTGTTCAGTTTTGTGCCCCTCAGTTCAGGAACTCTGTATTTGTACTATTGTTACTCTTAAAAACACACTTCTCTAAAAAACTTACTCTTCTATCAAGTATCTCAGAAAAGGTGTCCTTTCCCACTAGGCCACTTTCCAGGCACTCTGCCCCCAGCCTGTAGGGCTGCACGGGGTTGTTGTGGACTAAGTGTGGGACCTGTCACTTGGCCACTGGTGTTGGCCCATTGATCCAGCCTATCCAGATCCCTCTGCAGAGCCTTCCTGCCCTCCAGCAGATCAACACTCCCACCCAATTTGGTGTCATCTGCGAATTTACTAAGGGTCAGCTCAGACTCTGAATCCAGATTAACAATAAAGATAACTGAACAGGACTGGCCCCAGCTCTGATCCCTGGGGGACACCACTGGTGACCGACTGCCAACTGGGTGCAGCACCATTCACCACCACTCTCTGGGCCTGGCCATCCAGCCAGTTCTTAACCCAGTGAAGAGGGCGCTTGTCCAAGCTGTGGGCTGCCAGCTTTTCCAGGAGTATGCTGTGGAAGATGGTGTCAAAGGCTTTGCTGAAGTCTATGTAGATAACATTCACTAAGGAAGGTCACTTGGTCATAAAAGGAGATCAGAGTGGTCAGGCAGGATCTGACTTTCCTAAATCCCTGCTGGCTGGGCCTGATCTCCTGATTGTCCCATAGGATCCCACTCAAGAGGCTTTGCTCCATAACCTTGCCAGCCACTGAGGTCAGGCTGACAGGCCTATAGTTCCCTGGAACTTCCTTCCAGCCCTACTTGTGGATGGGCATCACATTGGCCAACCTCCACTTGTCCGGGATCTCCTCAGTTGGCCAGGACTGATAAAAAATGATGGAGAGAGCTTGGTGAGCTCTTACACCAGCTCTCTCATCACCTTAGGATGAACCCCATCCAGTCTCATGGACTTGTGACCATTTAAGTGGCACAGCTGGTCACCTCCTCTGGGATTTCAGTGGGTCTATTCTGCTCCTTGTCCCTGTCTACCACTTCAGGGGGCCAATTGCCCTGAGGATAATCAGTCTTACTGTTGGAGATGTCAAGTACCTCAGCCTGTATCACATCACAGAAATCACCAAACTATAAAAATCTGCATGTTACATTGCTTTAATTTTGCTTCTTTCTATGCATGTAATATATATAAATTAGATACATACATGAATCTGTTCTGGCATCTTAATTTATGTGAGTCATGAGTCAAAAAGGTTCTGAGTATAAAGACTATTTAAAGACTCAACTGTTCCTGGATTATAATTTTCACAAATTAAAATAAATTAATTTGTGTATTGCTCTTCCCAGACCCTAAAGTCCAGAAGTTCTCAGCATCATTCCTCTAAGAGTACCAACACAACCCATGTGCCCCAAGGGTCCTGGCACTTTGGTTGTGCCAACTGCCAAATTTATAGCCGTCTATCTGCTCTGGGGGATGAGAACTGCCAGTAGCAGAATATCTTCGGCAAAAATAAAAACAACAATCAGCTTTCCCTACAGACATCTGGCTTTATTAATGTTTAGTCTCAATTCAGGCCTATTCAGATATGGGCAGGCATTCAACTGAATCTGGTCCTAAAGAAAGAAAATATGAAGAAGCTTCAGCAGGTACAGGATTGCCTCGCTTCTTTATTGCTTATCTGTCTTCTTTGGAAGCATATGCTTCATGATATACATTGCCTTCCATTTTGTGGACAGCATTCATAGTTGTTTTTAACATCCATGGCCTACAGACGGTGACCATAGAGAAACGAAGGAAAATACTATTTTTAATGGCTTGGGAAGTTTCTTTTGTAATTATGAATGCAATCAAAGTAATTTAAAATGTAAACTGCCTTAACAACACCACGGAATTGTAAATAATACATCCTTGTTACAGCTAATTATTTTATTATTTTGTCCATGCTATTACTAATTGCAATAAATAGAATGATTATGAACATATTTCTATGTCTATAGTTTCATTAAAGTCCTTACATGCTCTATTTTTCTACTGACTTATGCTACAAGTTATAGAACAGTGCAAGCACATCTACAGCACAGTGCATCTTTGTTTTCATGGTAATTCGCTACTGCTGTGAGGTGCTGGCTGCCAGTCATGGAAACTGAAATCTTCTGTTCATCCAGAAAACACAAACTATGTAGAAAGCAATACCACAAGCTTACACACATCACCCCGCCAGCATCCTTCACCCCTGCATTGAAGAGTCATCTCAGGCACTGAAAGGATGGTCTTCACAGTCATTACATTCTTGGCTTCTGCTCACGTCAAAGTTGCCAAATTTCACTCATAGCCTTGAGGGACACTATCCAGGTCTAGACAAGAATTCAGATTTTATCTCCTCCTTATTTACTTCTTTTTCCTGGCCAGACCACCTGTTCCTTACTTCACTCTCTGACCTTGCCAAGTGTGGGAAAGCTGCTTCTTGCTGGCACAATTTTTACCATCCACTTCATGATCAATAGAACCTGCTACTCCAGTCACACATAGCAGAAGCAGAACAGTGTTTGCATTTGTTCAGCTGCCAATTCAATCCTCTTTGCAGACATAATTTTCAAGGCATGGGGTTACTACTTGGAGTAAGTGGCAGAAAGCTGTAATTACACATCCTGTAGAGCTGTCTGATATTAAAAAGTTAACCTTTCATGCTGTCCACTTCCTCTACATACTTATTTGTCTCCTACCCTTCCACTTCAATGTTTTGGCCACCTGACCCAACTTCTTCACAACTTAAACCATTATTTCTAATCTTAGTTTCCTTCTTTGTGCCAGAGACTCTAATAAACCTTCAGGTAAACCAGTTTCATCCACAGGAAGAAAAACAGAGAACTGCTTGCAATAGTCTCCATTTGGTTTTGTCTTGAACAGGACCATCTTTTCAACACAGTGAGTAACCAAGACAAAATGAAATAACTCATTCAGCACTACTTGCATCCACCAGCCAGCTTCTATAGAACCAGGACAATCCTGCAATGGAACAGCATCTTTCCTGTGTGATAGAATGATGCTCAAAACCCAACATCAGTGACAGCCTGGGGAGTTGGTTGCTGGTTTACTAGTGTGTACTTTATGTGAGTATCTGGTGTCAAAAGTTCCCAAGAGCTAGTCTGCACTTCCTATATATGACAAGAATGCTTCCGCATAAAGTAAGGACTGTGTAAGTAGTAGATGTTCAGTGTAGACGTTGTAGCTGGCAGACTTCTCTTAGCATGTTTCCAGAAAAACCAATTGAAAAAATAATTCAATAATTCTGAGTATTCTGAGTAGTGTTCACATGCAGATAAGAATATCTCCTGAGGCCTCTTACAGCCTTAACAATCCTGCAATCCTGGTCTCACACAGAAGACTACAACACTGTGCTTCAGAAACACCATTGCTCCCTTTGTAGCTGAGGCAGGTGGTAATAGTCACACTGGCCTATTTCAGAAGTCAGCAGTTGTGATGGAATTTTCTAATTATCAAGAGCAAGCAATACTGAACACACAGATCAAACAAACAAAAAAAGCTGATCTAATTCTGCAACAATATCCTGGCTATACATCTCCTAAGAAAAACACAGTTACATATTGCTTTCTACTATTCATTTTAGTTTTCCCCATTATCTCACTAAACATTACTTTTCTGAGAGTTATAATCAAGAGCTATAGCTCTATAACTAAAGATCAAAGCTAAAGGAACTCTTTTAGTAGCATACATTATTTTAACCAAAATATAAACAAAATTAAATCATTAGATAATAAGCACAACATGGTTTCTTCCATTGATCATCAGTCAAAGATGATTCTATACACAGTCTGAATCAAGGGCCCAATAATGCTCCAAGAACTTAACACAATACCTAATTAATACTGTATATGTAGCAATGAATATTGCTATATATAAGTTGAGTATCACAACTGATACATATGAAAAAAGATTAGAGTACAATACCTGTCCAAAGTTAGTAACACAGTTTCATTCATTTCAGGTATATCATCAGCTTTAATAGTAAGGTTGATTGCAGTATCACTTTGTCCAGATAAGAAAACAACGGATCCATTAAAAGGACTTATATCATCATGTGTTACTGCCTTGTGATTAGGACCAGAGGGTTTCAAACTCCAAAATACTGTTGCTTGACCATCGGTCCCATCTCGATGCAATGCAATGGAGACCTGCAAAATATGCTGTGACTTGCAAAACTAGACACAAAACCAATTATCCCTTTGCAAATTACTATTTGAATATGAGCCTCAAAATATTCACCTTGGGATTTTACTTATACATATGTATAAGATATGAAACCAAAGATGGTATATCAATGTAAATATATATACTGAATCTTATCCTTTTAGTTGTTTATCCATTATATACTTAGACATATATATTTATATATACTTCGTGGAGGGGACAGACTAATAATGTGACAAATCGCTTAGCACCCATAAAAACAAAAAACCTTGTATGACTGATTTAGTCAGTGCCCACCTCAACAAGACACAACCTAGCTTTTAAATGTAACCACCATACTCTGGTTGTGCTCTGCTTAAGGAAATCAGCAATTTTCTTCTGAGAATGAGAAACGTTCTCTGATTCAGGATTTGAGGGAAGATTTCAGTTAAGACAACTAGGGGGAAAAAAAGCAAAATGTAAGACAAGATATTTTGTAAAGGTTTCTCTGGGACTAGAGATGGATGGCAATGCTTTTGAAAATGCTTCATTGGGTATTCAGAGACAAAAAAATTAATGGAAAACAGACCCAGTGAGCCAAAGTATATATTCACATGTAAGTCAACTATAAGATACACAGACACTTCCATGAACTGGGATCAGTCCCACTTTACATGACTGCCTTTGCAGTTGGTGAGAGAGGTTACACTGTCTGCAGTATCTTTTGCTCACTTTGAGCATGAAGGCCTAACCAGTTCTATAAGCTTACAGAGGAAGCAAAGTTCAACCTCATTTATCTGATGACTAACACATTATTTCAGATCTTAATCTTACCAGCAATTTTTTTCGTTTTTGTGTTCTTTAAAGAAGGAGAATTTTTGGGATAAGACAGAACTTAGAGGAAGGATTATTCTCACATTAACTTTCAAATGTCACAATGGACATAGCAAACTTTGCTTTCTCCAAGTAAGTTTTCCATACTAAGGGACAATATAAACATGTTTACTTACCACTGTAGCAGGGGATTCTTCTGGCTCAGAAAGAATAATTGGAAGATTGCTAGTAAAGCCTATTTCTCCATTTGCAATATCGGGAGTAATCCTCAGAGAAATATTCCGAATCTCACCTAATCTGGGACTCACAGGTGGGATAAGAGGAATTCTATTCACCAGCTCAACTTTTTCCAGCTGTAGGAAAAAGTAAGGAAAACTTGAGAAATAAGAAGCCTTAGTACCAAGCAAGAACTATTCTGACATTTTGGAATAAGTTTCATACACAAGAAGAAAACATCTCCAGAATAAATTTCTCCTACTGGCAACATTGCTGTTATAAAAATGTGTAAGTAGCTGTGTAAGAAATGAAGTGGATAACATTGAGCCTTTTCAGCAGAATGGTATGCCTTTCAGATAAGTCATGTTTATGTACACAACTAAATGTATGTAAAGAGAGAATAAATTCTGAATTGCCTTCTAAATTGGGCAATTCATTAGATCTATGAACTGATCTGACAAGCACCCAAGTTGTTGTTCTAACTTCAATTTTTTGCCATGCATTTATAAAAATCTGCTGAAGTCAGATAATAATTTACAGCCTCTCATGAAGCGAAAGAATAATTGAATCTTCTTTCCTCTGTCAAAAAACTGTAAGGACTTCTTTATTTAAAATATGTTAGAATTACATTCAGAATTGAAAATCAGTACCAGATTTCAAAACTGTAGTCTCCTCTCACATTATCATATTTTTGCTGGTTTATTTATACGAAGAAGAAATAGAAAAATGTTTGTTCTTTCTTTGAATGGGATATACCACTCACTTAGCCCATCAGCAGCACTGACATGATAGGAAAAGCAGGATTTCCCTTGTTTTACTTGTTTTAATATTTCTTGAAAATATAATTTATACCACCTTGAAATTCTGTCTACATGCATCATAATAACAGATGTTTCCATGACAGATTTGTATATACTTCTGAAAATATTTCACTGGTGCATGAACCACGAACAACAACCACCTTTTAATTCCCATTACGATATTTTTTCTTGGAGTTATCAGATGCTATCAAATAGGTTTTAGTGGAGGAGGGGAAAGTGGCTTTATTGAAATCCATATAGTGATCCTGCATCCCCTTTTTAACTGATGAACTTTAAAGCCCTTTGATTCTTAAAACCAATTTATATAAAATACTTGGACTGTACTTAGTTCTACTGTTGCTAAAGTAACACTCAAAAATATTAATGCACATTTTATTTGATGGTAGATGGGAATTGTTTTATGAATTCTGTATTTAGAAAATGATTCTTAACCATACAAGCTAGGTATTGTGAGTCTGAGGAACAGAGGGTGCAACTGTTTCCTTGTTTTCTAAGATTTCTTTTAGAGTAGGCTCTAATGCCACAATTAAGAGTATGCAAGTGGACCTCTGTCATGGTTGTTAGCTCAGTAAAGTTTCTGAAATACTACAGAGCTGAAAGAATTCCCTTTGTAAAGTGCTTCTGATCCTGGATAGTAGCTTTGAGATGAAAGTAATAATTAGTGAAGTATCAAGATTTTTTTTAAGTTCAGTGTTTCCTTTTAAAGCATATCAGCTCATGAGGAAAAAAAATGCATTGTGAATTGAATAATGACAAGAAATTTATTAAATTGGTTAATCTTCCTGTCCATACCAACAGTAGTCTTCACATCAAACAACAATAGGTTATTTAATTGAAGATGTCACTGAAGAATGTTAATCTAACTTTTCCAGTTCCTCTATCCGTTCTCTTGAGGTGTTTAAGCTTCATTTCTTCCTCCACTCTTCCTCCTCCAATTTCTAAGTTGATCCTTTACTGGGCCTAGTACAAACTTTGTAATCTCATTCCAAATATGTTTTCTGAGGTTACCATTCATTGACGATGTAGAAGGATTGTCGTAGTGATAAGTACAGGTATTTTTCTTCCTTTTCTAAATTAATTATTTGTGCTGGAAGTTGCCTCTGATTTTGTTTATTCAAATAAAAGTATTTTTATATTTCATGGAGAAAGTACAGAACATCCACCCCCTATCTCCCTGGAATCTGCAGTTTAGAAAACCAGGCCAAGTGCCGGCTTTCTTAAACACTTGTCACACAGGTGTCTTGGCCACAGCCCACACTACAATGTTATTTGTGATCACCTAAAAGGAGCTTGGAATTGGATACTTGAATTCTTCTGTAGATCTTCCAGATCTCATGCAGATGTTAAAATACACTAATCTATTCTAATATTTTAGACTTCCCTATCTAACTGTGAATGTAAGAAGAGTGTGTGCTAGTAAAACAAGAATATAGTTCAGGCAATACTTTTTTCTCTGTTTTTGTTTGTGTTGGGGATTTTTTGTTTGGATTTTTTTGCTTGTTTTTTTTAATAGAATGTAGGGGGAAGGATGTGGAGGGAAGACATCTTTTTAAGTAATGAAAACATCTTCACTAGACTATAAATGAAAGACAAAACCTACTAAATGTTAAGTTTATGATTTAATATCAACATCGCCACTTGAAAATTTTGAAGACACCTCACTTAAAATTAAAAGATTAAAAAGAACTAAGAAATGACTCTGAGATTTGTGCTTTGGATGCACCAAGTCATTCCTTTGTATATCCCTGTGTATCAAGGGTGCTCCCCGGGCTCATGATCCCAGACAACCACAGTAGCAATAGTTAATCAAAGGAAGTCGAGATGATGGGGTAGTCTTAGCTGAAGATGAGAAAATAAGCTTAACAATTACTGATTACAATGCTCAGGATCTCCCACAGCAGTATATCTGAACAATAACTTGGAAACATGTAAGCAAATTTAGTTTTCTCCAGTGAGAAATGAAAAACAAATCATTGGAAACATTTTTTTGAAAGCCCAGCTTTCTTTCAAAAGCATAATTTTAGTGAATTTTTCCAGCCAATTTTATGAGCAATGACAGAATTTCCCTTTTCACAAATTCATATAGGAAAAAAAAAAAAAAAAAGGAAGAAACCAATAGCGAAAACTAGAAGAAATACTTTTCAAGTTCTCTGGTCAAAGTTGCACATAAATCAAACATATGTTTGCCTGTTTTTAATTTAAATTTACTTACTTGTAATTTCTAAAATCTGTCATACTTCTGTAATTTAGGAGCCTTGATTTGGTTAAATAAAAAGCCAACGGTTAGACAGAATAATGTAACTGAAAAGGTAACCAATCTCTGCAACGCTGATCATATTTTGTTAAATTTCATGATTAATACCTGAATCCTATTAGGACAGTCTATTTTTTTTTAATGGGGTAATTAGTAAATAATGATTAGGAATAAAACTCTTTACAGCATATTTGTGAAAGCTGTATCTAAACAAGAACATTTACTCAGCTACAGAGTTAATCACTTCTTTCTTTCCTTCATTTTATCAGGCAGGATCAATTTAATTAAATTAAAAGAGAAGGAGCCACTATGATTTTATATCCTTCATATTACACAGGCTAAAAAAACCACCCCAACTGAGATACCTGTATGAAGAAATGAGCTCCGTTTTGAAGAAACGCATCATTTCTTATTGGCATATTTATAGTATCTTGTGCTTTTCCTTCTGGAAAGATGAGAGTACTTCTTCTAGATGTATTTAGAATGCCACCTTTTGCTCTGTCAGGATCCAGAGCTCCAGCTGGAATATACAGTGCGGTATAAACCAACTGCACATCTCCAACTGTTCCTCCTTCCCTTGCAAAACTCAAGGATAAAAAGCGTCCTGTTGGATTACTTTCAATCTTCTGATTCTCCAAAGGATGGAATTTTATTCGGCCATAAACATCATCACTGTCCTGAATGTAAAACAGAAGCTGCAAAGCAGAAAAGAGCATCACTTACTCTATGCTGCAGTACTGTATACCATAGCTTCATGTCTTCACGAAAACATGTCCTGACTGTCACCATACATTTTTCTCCTTAGTGAACTGGCATCAGAGAAGAAATCAGATTGACAGGCCCAAAGTATTCTCTACACACAAGCAGCACAGCAGTGATAGTGGCAACTTTCCCACTATACATCATCCATGTGCCAGAATGAGCTCTGAATAACTGATTTCTTGGTTCAGCAACCAAAGTGAATAATTTAAAAATCTTTCAGATTGTAAAGAATTTTGTTTTATTCACCAAGCTCATTCCAAACATTTTTCAGGAAGACAAAGCAGGGACTCAAGCCACAAAACTGTCTGCAACGCTAGCCAGCTTTTATTTAATAGTTCAAAGGTTACAGTCTTAATCACCAAACCCTCCTCTTGAAGTTGTTACTCTGTAAAACATTTCAGTAGTCATTACAACAGCAAAGGAGCTAGTGAAAATAACTTTCCTGTATTCTCTTAGCAAGCAGTCACTCGAGACAGCAATTATGCAATGCTATGCACACTGGGAAAAATCTAAACTGAATGCTACCACAGTAAAAATGTCTGGCATTGTATACCATACTCAGCCAAATACTTTAGATATGTCTCTATACACTAAGATTATATTAAGGATTAATTTGTTTGAATTTTATCCAAGACCAAACCCTTTCATCAGTTCAGCCAATCAATCAATGTTATTAAAACTGGTAAAGTCTTTATAATCCAGTATTATCTTCTCTAAAAGAATTGTAAAAGTAAACTTACCTCAGATGGCTCACTGACTTCTGCACCTCCCTGTATTGTATGAGCTAGGAGTTTCAGAACATAGGGCTCTGCCTCTTCTGGTATATCATCATCAATAATGTTCAGATGAAGCGTCACCAGCATCTGTCCTTGATCAAAACTTATCTCCCCGGCCTCTGGAACGAGGTCTGTAGTCACAGGTGAGGGATCACTGCTATTTCGGATTATAACCCAGGAAACAGAAACATTTCCATGTGTTCCACCATTTCTTACAATCGTGATCCCTTCAAACCTATGGTTTTGAATGAAAACAAAGACCCACAAATAATAATTACTATTGGCTTGCCTGGTTATTGGTTCCCTAAAATATTCACCTAAGTGGTAAAATGTTAACTGCTTGCAACTGGCATTTGACTCAGGGCTTACAGTTTGTAAAATCATCACACATATGCAAGACTAAGTGTTTATTCATGAGCTCTCTGCAATGTCTCTAAAGATATGTGTTAGATCTCATGTGGTTTACAGCAAGAAAGGTACTGAGAAGTGGAGACTTGTCATGTTTTACATTTGTCTTGAGAAATACAAATCAAATTTCAGAAAACTTTCTGCCTATTACCTTTCTACATCATGAACAGTTGTGAAGCATGAATATTGAAACAGTGATTTTGAATGAACTATTTGCTTTTGTACCCAAAATATATTCAGTTATTGATATTTATGATACTGGAAATGTCATGTTGCCTGCATCTGACAAGTCCATGACTACAAAAAAAAGTCTGGGAAACATGACTTACAAACATTTAGAAAGCAGGATTTATTTCGTTACTATGTATAAAAAAGAAAGATGAATACTCTAGTGCTGAGCTCTACATACCATAAAACATTATTTCAAAATTGTTCGTAGTTTGAGGTATTACTTTTTTCTTAGGGGATGAACTACCATCAGTAACAAGCAGTGGACATTTTTATTGACACTGTCAATATTGTGTATCATTCCTGCTCATGACATTTGTACAGATCTTTGATTTTAATCTCTCTGTAAAAATACAAATATTTAAATTATTTCTGGCTTTAAGGTAAGTATTTCACTGGAGACACTCAACACCTTGTTTTATCCTTTAATCGGAGAATGGTTTTATAGATAGTAAATACAAATAAATACCAAGGAAAGAAGGCAGAAATCTGTTTCCCACTGTACTGGCGTGTAGCAGCATCACAACTTCACTGCTCCTACCTTTACATTAAGGGTTTTTAACAATTCTGATAATGTGATTGAATAGTTATGGTCTATTTACATAGAGTTTATAGGTATTAAAATACTTCCTGCATAATTAGATATTCCCACTTCCTTGAAATCTTTGTAGATGTAGTTAATAACAACACACTAAGTGATTTCTACATTATATTTTAGTAGTGACTTTATAATTACTTTTAATGATATCCTAAGGATGCTTAACAATGCCAAACAAATCACTTAAAATGACTAGATGCTAGATTTTAAGATCTGTAGTACCTTGAAACTTGGTCTTCATCAATGATAACAGTGTGAGCTAAGAGAACACTGTGGATTGACAGCACTCCGTAGGGTTTATCATTTGGTTGGATAGTGACGTGAACAACAGATGGATAAATCAAAACAGCATCTCCCTGCAAAGTGTCCTTAAGAAGCATAATCTGAAAGGTCTCAGCAATTTCTGGTATGGCATCATCAAGGATCTTAAATTTCAAATATGTTTCATGAACTAGAGGTGGGAAAACAAGAGTTGTATTTGGCTGTAGATCTAGGAAGTCTACATTAAGCTGTGCATGTGCAGTTGAATCCCCAGTTATGATGGCGTAACTGACAGAGACTTCGTCTTCATCAGGTCCAATTAATTTTCCACTGACATCCTTACCACGAACCACCTGGATTGTTACCACTTCATCTTCCTCAGGCACCATATAAGCATTCTGAACAAAACGCACGGGACTGTCATTTTTCTTAATATTAATCCAAACAGAATTTCTTGTGTTGTTGATTTCAGCCCCTCCCTCTACACTCTTCAGGCAAACAACAAAGATTTCATCATTTTCAGGTATCTGGAAAAACAACATTAGCAACTGGGTGTAAGTCACATTTCAAATATATGCAGAAAACTTATACTGAGAAAGATGGTTTATGTATTTTGCAGAAGAGTGAAATGATACAAATTTGAAAGCTCATTTCACATTAAACAAACAGGAGAAAAGTCTGGCTTTTAACTTTTGCTAAAAATCCCTTCTCAAAATTTCTATTTCACAAATCATACTTCTGAAAGAGGGTGGGAAGTCAAACAAAAAAAACCCCAAAATTAGTGAAGAATCAAAAAAATCTGGATCTTTACAACTTGACAGTATGAGGAGACCGATTGTCACTTTTGAAAACCATCTCTACTTGGAAACAAATGTTCCTCTCCATTATCTAGATTTAAATTTTGTTTTTTCCAGTGATGATACTGATCTACCTCTATATGTGCCTGAGACAAAACAGGAACAACTTCTAGACAGAACCTACCCTGGCACATCCACCCCTATATAACTAGAAAAAGAACATATTCTTTAGTGTTCACACACACCCCTACAACCCCAGACAAAATTTTCCATCACAGATCTGAGAAAGTTTTCTTGTTCTTAGCAATTATTTAGATGTTGGTATTTTTACAAAATTACTGTTTAAAACTACATGTTAGTTTTAGCTATTTCTTCTTAATATCTGATGCAGCTGCCAATAAAGCATGTCTTATAAACCACAAATTACAGAATTAAGGATGAGATGTCTGCTTTATATTACTATATAAATATATGTATGGAGGCACTTGGTGTGATTCCTGGGTACCCTGTGCAGAGCCAGGAGACGAACTTGATTATCCTAATGGGTTCCTTCCAATTCAGCATATTATATGATTCTATGGTTCTATATTTTATTCCCCAGATGTTGATTAGCTATGCCTGTGTAACTGAAAAAATATGATTATTTTATTAATACATATAGGTAAAAAGTAAGTCTTTAAAAATTATTTGTCATCTTTGGATCTCATCCTTACCATGGACTACTGGAAACCAGCAGTATTTGCTTCTGAGAGTAATTCCAGGACACAATTACAATTTCTGAAAACCCTCCAATATTTCTTTCTCTTTCATACTCATTTGTTTATTGGCCACTCTCAGATCCTTTTCTAGGACTAGGAGAATTGGCATGACTGCATATGCCAACTCAGTTCCTTGTTTGGCTTGTGGCACTGAAACTTGCATAATGCTGTTGACTGATACAGAGTTTTGTTGTCAGCATGAGATCTGGAAGCTATCAGACACCTCCCTCCCATACTGAGCTACAACACTGTTGGTCTACCTCATTAGAATATATGCTAACTTATGTTTCATTTAGTTCACTAACTAATATACCATCTGTCATCATTTAAAAATGTACATTTAAGAGAGAGAAAATGTATCCACAACTTTAACTGTAGTTTAAATCTTAACATCTCATATAAATGGGACATTCTGCAGTTCCTAATGGCAACATGAGTGACCAGCGAAAAACCCTGTCAGACTTCAAAGACAACAATATAAAGGATTTTCAGTGCTGACTCGCCTCTTTCATTTTCTGTTAACAAAGTTTCCATTATTCCTCACTAAAAAAGGAAATGTACACAATAAAATTTCTATAAATGTAGTACTGTAGAGATCAGATCTAAAGTACCCTAATTTCTGTAGGAAAAGGGCTATGCAATTCAGAACAATAGCTGTTCCACTGTTTTTCTTAACTTCAGATCCTAACAGCTCAAATTAAGTTCTGAGAGTAACACTGAATTCTTGTGCATTCCATCATCATCATCAGTAAGGGATTTTTACACAAAATTAACCTTTTGTGTAAGCCTGTGAAAGACTTTCAGTGAGTGGACCACCACAGCAGTACAGATCAAACTTTGAGTGAAAGAGTGTTAAGAGCACTTCTCAGAGGAAAAATAAATCACATCTTCCCCAAAAACCTAATGAATGCTTTCTGTGTATAAGTTATGGAAATAGTACATCTGATCTGAAAGAGATATTTCTACATAGCAGTTTGACACAGTCTCTTAATACTTTTATCAGTATAGACTTGAGAAACTATTTTTTATAATTAACAGAAATATGCACAAAAATTCTTTAAAGTTACTTTTGAGATAGGCACTTTGTTTTTCCTATGCAATTTCTGTAGTGAATTTTCTAAGTAAGTTCTTCTGTATCACACTCACATAGAAAAGTTAAATATAGAAAGGTCAGTCTAATAGATAAAACTGTATCTAGTTAAAGAACATCATCCTTGGCAATACAAGAACCTCAGTATTCCATCTGAATAAAAATATAATGCTTTCCTGACTATTTATACTTTTACTGTGTAGCACCTGACAGGTCTAGTCAGAGTAGTCAGGGTATGTTCAGAAACTAAAAATGTTAATTGATGAAAAATACAGAAGCAGCACTAAAAAATTTAAATGATAGTCCATAAACACTGAACATCACTTTATGAAGCAGAAGCACTTGCACACCTACTTAAACCAAGCATTTTTGTAACATAATACAAAGTCTCTCCAGAACAACAGTTAGCCTTCTACATATCCAAGTCAAAAATGAAGTCAGCTTGTTTTTACCTGATCATCAAGCACTGTTAAATTATAAATTAACACCGATCTCCCAGGGATGAATGTAATATTTCCCCTGGCTGGACTTAAGTCTTCTTCAGCTGCGTTTGGTCCATCTTCTATCTGCAAATAATTGAGTATTATTATAAGAAATGTATAAAGCGTGCATAAAAATCTGGTGCAGAAGTCAATATACAGCGTATGAAATGTATAACAAATTACTATTTATTCAGTCATCTGATCACAGGCATACATATGCAGTTATGAAAATCTGTTCTTCTTGGCAGATGGAGTAAATCAGAGTAAGAACTCTGAAGAAATTATGTATTGCCAGAGAAACAGGAAGAAAAATATTTCCATACAGGCTTTTGAGGACTCTTTGGCATCTATTGATGCATAACTGACTTTTTTAAATAACAGAAAGGCTAGTCCTTCTCTTTTAATTTAAATCACTAACATTTCCTAATCAGTTCCAAAACTAAACAATAGCACTTACCGATTTTGTGACCTTTCTACCTTGACTTATGATACTAAGGAAATTAAAATTAATAGTAAAACCTAAAGAAAACAGTAAGACCATAGAGGCAATATGTTAAGGGTTTGTTTTAGCAAATCTTGTAAATTTTTTTCAACATATGTATATAAACTACATTCTGACATGAACCTGATAAATTGTGCAGAGAGCAAAATCTATTGGACGTTAAAACAAACATATCTGCAATAAATTACATAGAGAATCTCATTCTGTGCATTACCTATACATGCTGTATTTAGCATGCAATAACATCCAGTACAAATCTTTTGAGATTTTGACACGTCTAGACTAAACCTTTGATGACAACTGAAAAAAAAATTTGATACAAAAAAATTACCTGTAATTTTAAAGAATGTCAGAACTAGAAAAGCAAAAAAAAATCCCACCTCTCACAATAAAGATAATAACTATATCCCATTCAATTGAAGTATGTAAATAATGGCTTAAATATTCAAGTAATTACTTTGAAAGGTTGAAGAGTCTGGGAATTCAAACTGCAGTCTTACAGATACAGAATTTCACTAAATATTGAGCTCTACTTTTACGTGTTTGAAGATGGCACAAGCATTAAAGAGTTGGCTGTTTATAAATTTTGAAGAAATAAAAAAATTCTTACATACCCAGCAGTCCATTTCTGATAATAACAACTAATGCTGCCTCAAATATCTTCCTAAATGACAGGGAATACTCTTTTTTTTTAATATGTCTTCATTTTTCTCAAATTAAGCAGCTAGATAATGGCAATTATTTCCATTTGAAAGGCAATATCTTTCCATTTTATGAAACAGAATTAACAAATGTAGACATACATCTTTAGTCCTTTCACTGTAATAAACACTTTGATAAGTTATGACTATGGCCTCACAGTTTCATCTAATAGCCAAAGGTATGAAGCCTTCTTGATAAACTCACCTCAAAAGCTACCACGACCGTCCCGTAGGTTCCTCTCTCCCTAATTAGCGTGAGAGGCACAAATTCATTTCTGCCCCTCGGCTCATTCACTGTGATTAAGGCAGACTAATGAGGAAGAAAAAGACAGGCAATCAGGCACAGATCAAATATCACAGCAGAAGGCAGAAACTGTTACCATAGAAATACCAAACTGCCACAGGCAAGTTAATCCAATCTGCAAAACAGTCCACTGATGGCATATATTTCCTAGCAACCAATTAGTTCAGCTAATAAGTGGCTTGAAAGGTTTCAGATTTAAAAAATTATCATTTTATGCATGCAGAGTTGGTTTTCATGGGTCTTTTTTTGTAAATGAACATAGTTAATATACACTGTGTGCTAATATATGACCACTAGTATTTACAGGAGTTTCTAACCCTATTAAAAACAGTTTTTCCCCATCAAAAAGTAATTTATTGGATAACTAGATAATGGACTCTGTCTATCAAACTGTTGTAGCTGAGAAAATTCAAAGAATTACAGCAATTCAGGGAGCATCATGGTTTAGTACTGTAGTGCTAAAAAGTTCTCATACTGGGTTTTTTCAGGGAAGTCTTCTACTAATTATATGGACGCAATGCTAGCAATTATGCCTATTTCTCTTTCTACTAACACAAGCTCTGTATCATTGTAAATATCCTCCACACTACTAGTCACACCACTGTCTTACCATTGAAGGTATTATACTATACATATATCACAATACTGCTCTCACAGCTTGAGAGCTAAATACAAAACTGCCCACTAAAGATGGGAAAAATGTATATATTCTTAAGATTTCTAAGCTGCATCTTTAACTTTCCTATGATATTACTCCTCACTTCTTCCAAACCATATTTAGATCTTGACTTATAGATGATGGGCATTGGGACTGAACAATTCTTAAAAGCTTTATGTTTAGATGAACAGCATCAGTATTCATCCAAGTATGAAAGTCTGAAGTAACATCTCAACACCTAAAAGCATATAGAAATATTAAAGCTGTATATAGGTATGAATTACAAACATATGTATGAATTATCTCTAGAGATGTTTTCAGAGATGTAACTCAGAATCAGTTTTCAAGGGATTCAGGTGAATAACTATTTATATAACTTTAACAATTCAACCTGTCTATTTTCTAAAATTTTCACATATACCATATTAAAAACCATACCATGTTAAAAGAAATTATTCCAAAGGCATTGTCATTTGATAAGATTGTTACAGTGACAGATTTGGGTGAGCCAAGCTTTATCCTTGCAGATGGTTTCTAAAATTAAAAACAAAACAAGATATTAAATATGCTGATGGAAAAAAATAGACATTTTGATTTTACTGTATTTTAAGAGTAAATATTAGCCTACAAAAATGTATGTATTTTTATTATATATTACAATGAAAATTGTTTAAAACAATAGAATGTGCTAAAATAACTCCTAGTAACAGAGGAAATACACTCTATACAGTCAAAAATAGTGTTTGAAACAAACTTTGCAAACGATTAACAATGGCTTGACAATTATTAACAACCCCACATCAACAAAAAACTGCATATGAAGCATTTAACACTGTCAGGAATTCCAAAGATGTTCTTTTTCCCCTAACATTTGTATAAAACTGAAACTTTAAAGCTATTATACTGGGATACCAGCTAAAGGATATACTGGAGTAGCAGCTATAAAAAGCAGTCTTTACAGCACTGTAAAATTGAGCTACATACATTTACAAATCAAAGTGAGAACAAAGGGAAAAAATGCATTTTTATATTGACTGCAAATATCCCAAGATGTGTAATAATTGCGATGAAATATAAAAATTATCTTTACTGAACTGACATCTTACTTAGTCAGGAACTGTTATCTAAAAAAAATGGGAATGTGAAGCCTTCTTTTGTACATAACACCTGTGAGACAGGACAATATGAAAAAATTTATTGGTAAGTATTTACAAAATTGTTTGGGTTTATGTTAGTCGTGTTGAACCTCTGCTTCTGGAGGACTGGAAGTCATTCTCTTTCTTCTGCTACTTCCACCCCCTCCTCCAGGCACAGTCTAGGCAGGAAAGGCTGAGTCTTCACAATCTAACTCTTCTGGGCTTTAGTACACCTTCAAATGTCCAAGTGCTCTAGTACACCTTCAAGTGTCCTCTCAAGTGTCAGACTATGTTTATACAGCACAGCACGACACAGAGACATCCAAAGGAATGGCAAACCTTCTAAAGGGCAGTAAGCACCATCCTGGTTGGATTCCAGATTTTCGTTCTTACCTATTGTTGTTCACAAGCAGTAAGACTACACTGAAATCTATGAAATACTATTCATCTATGTCAGACACTCCACTGCTTTCTGGGGAACAGATAAACTGAAGAATTGAGACTTACTGGTAGTGTCAAGTGAAATGTGAATGTCTCATCAGCCTCTGGAAGGTCATCGTCACAGACAGATATATACACTGTTCGGTTTGTTTCTGTATCGGGTATAAATGCAGCTGCGTATGTGTCAAAAAAGTCTCCTGTGTCTTCTCCATCAATCTGCAATAAATACACAACCAAGTATCACCTCCTTTCCTCAATATCTTCTATATTAACATTCTGGACTCATATGAACAGACTTCATATAGTTTTTTGCACATAATTCTTCCCACAACTTCCCCCTGCTGTCATAAAGATAATTTCTGGACAGAAGGTATATAGATAATAACCCCTTGTATTCATGCTGAGTAAAAAAACAAACACAACTATTTATTCAGAACCATTTATGACTTCCTTTCTTGCAGTTGGGTATCTTTTGCATAAACGCACCATATGAACAGGTTTTTTAATGAAAAAGCTATGCCTGTACAGAAAGCCAGATCTGTACACCTCATGATATTCTATATGAATTAAACTTACCTTTTATCTCAGACAACAGAAGAAAATCCCCCTGATTCTACGTGAAATGCTAAGTGAGGTGCTTAGAGATTACAAAGGCAATCAAAACAGCAAAGGGTCTAGATTAAATTTACAGTTGGGCACTGAGACTGAATGGAGAGAAGCAACTAAACCAGCATAGCTGCCACACCTGAATCATCCTTCTTAGGAGCTAAAGGTTTGAATCAACCATTCTGAAAAAGGCTATTCTTACTTTGAGAACAGTGAAATTAGAAGTTCAGAGAAGGGGAAACAAAGGTATTTTTGTGGCGCTCACTTGTCTCTCATACCAGTCATACTGGTGACTTTACGTGTATCTGAGTCCACACTTCCCAGAAAGATCTTCAGAGAGTTATCCACAGTTACTGAGAACAAAACTGCAGCAGCTTCTTACCGACACAATCGCTGTGATGTTAGCAGGCTTCCCTGTCCTTTCAATTACAAGACGTATAACAGTCGTACTTGTTTCATTGACTACAAATTCTGTTTGTCCACTGAACTTCACTTCTGTTTCTCCAGATGTGAAATGAATGAGTAATGCTAAAAGCAAATAAACTAATAAAGAAGCAGAGGGCATCCCTATAGAAAAAAAAAAATAATTGTAAATCTAAAATACACAAAACATTCATGGTTGACCTTACCAATCCAGTTGACCCCTCTCAACTCTTCAACTACTGTGATAATCTTATGAGTTTCAGAAATGAGATTAAAATATGAATAGGTCTCCACTACAACCAAGTCATGTAATGTAATTATCATGTATATCTAATTCTATTTTCATAATTTTCATCTACTGATTTTCAAGACAGTATTTATCAACATCTTCAAGTGCAGGAATAAAGAACTTCTTTTAAGAAAAAAAACATTACCACAACTGCTTTCATTTTTAATCAACAAATAATTATCTTCAAGGTTGACAGTTCTATTTTTACTTTCTTTGCTGTCTAGATTGTCTTTAAAAACACATAAAAAATGACAGGAAGGGTGAAGGGTTGGATATCTGCAGTCATCTCATAGACTATCTTCTATGCATCATTAAATGCACCATTAAATGTTCTTACATATTTGCATATTTTCTTGAGTCTTTTCACACTTGTCTTATCCCATGATCCTTTCACGTTTTTCTGTCACAGAGAATCATTGTGATACACTTTAATGCCACTGCAACCTTTGTACAGCCAGACTTTTATTTGTTTCTGCACAATGTCTAGTATTCTCTTCTGCTGGGATATGCCAACTTAGAAAACTAAGGTGGATCATTTATCTTGTATCAGAATCCAGTTATGTGATGTAAAATACAATTTTAAGTCCCAGTGAAGTTATCAGGTGTTGATACTGAAAGACGCACTTTTAAGAGGGTCTGGCACAACAAATTTCAAACAGCTGCATTGTTCTGCAGAGGCTCACATTGTACAGTGCTGAACAGAACTGAGAATGTGGATGCTGCATGGAGCAGATTTCTGTCATAAGGATCTGAGCAGCTTTGGAAAAAACTAAGAGAAAAAAGTCATGCTCTAAACACCAAAATCCATTACAGCACGGAACTTTAATTGAATTAGTTCCTTCACCAAGCTTCTTTTAATCTGTAATTACTATTTTATATTTTTTTTAATTTCTGTACAAAAGATATAAACAATATTTGTTTAGTTAACTATATTAATAAAATGTCACTTTGCTTAAAATCACCCTTCCAAGTATTATGATTACCAGACAAATCTGGTCAATGACAGTTGTATAAACTGTGCAGACCATATTCCATTAATATTTGCACATCAGTAACATTTAAGATCAGACATGTTTGCAAAGCACTTGCTTTCATTATTTATGACTGACATTTACGAATATTTAGTAATAAATCATCACTGAAACAGCAAACACCACCAGTACATTGAAACTTATTTTTGCAAAATATGTGTCAAATTTGAATCAGAATTGAGGTCCAGCACATAGTCTGAGTGTTTTATGTTTGCAGTCAGGTAGCTTTAATCCTGGACTGAACAAAGAATAAGACAGCCTTCAGACCACTAAAACTAACACAGCTTCAGAAAGACTTCTAGTCTTTGATTCATTTTACAATAAATTCTGTCTGGGCAAGAATAAATTTTATGTTGTGAGAACTTGAGATAAACTGCTTTCAGGCAAACTAAAGAACAAAATGATCCACAGACATGTCAAGTTAACTATGTATAAATTGGAAGTACCCTCAAGAAAACTGTGAATGTCTTTCAGAGTTCCTACAAGCAAAGACTGGTGTGTTGACAAAGTCAGCTGATTTTAATCACTTGTAACAATAAATTCACCCAGATCTGCTGAATATCACAGTGGGAACAGACGAGCTAAAAAAGTGCAAAAAATCAGGATTGCCTATTTTCTCTATGAAAACAGCTATTCATTTCACCACCTACTTGAAGAGTGTCTTATAATTTCTGAAACAAAAAGTCACACAACAAAATAATTTTGCTGCATAGCTTCATACTACTATAAACTTTTAATACTATGAACACAGTCCTTCAATATATCCGTGGATCTTATTGAGAATTTAGTGCATAACAGACTAGCTGAAACAATGCTTGATTCCCACATATCTATCCATTCAGTCATTCTAGTGCAGAAAAAGTTTACAGGGGGAAGAAAAGATTAAAATATATATACTTAAATGCCCAGGATTTAAAATTATCAACATTTCCAAATGTATTAATTTGCAAGGTATTTTTTTCTGGTTTTATATAGAACTGCTTTGGAAAAAAAACAACCAAAAACCCTTCAAGCTGGAAGGAGAACAGTTATCCAACCTTTGTAAACTCTCAGACAATTACACTGTCTGCAAATGCAGGCATTATCCATACTAAACTGAGGAATTTGTTGACCTTTTAGCTTCAGCTGTTACCTTGTCATAGACTTCGCAAATACCTTCCCACGGTACAAGCTTCTAGTAAATAATACTGAAAACATGATCCTTGAGGGCAAGATTAAGAAGTTTAGAATTACTTGAATTCTATTACTTCTACTAGAGAGCATTCTAAAACTATAGGATTACTCCTGAGGAACAAGAGAAGTTTCACAATCATACCATCAATTATTTAGCTGGTGTGTATTCTTCCTTGTTACGTTATTTGTACTAAGATTTACTCTGCACAGTCTGCCAGGAGTAGTTTTTACTCTGTTTATAAACTCAACTTTGAAAATCATGACTATTTTTTTTTTAATTTATGTAATATAATAAATATACTTCAGGGCTTAGAGAATGCAGAACAAATTTATTCAAATAGCTGAAACAATATTATAGGTCCCAGTGTTTTACTTTATTAAATGTGAACTCACTTTGTATTCCTACACAAATTTATATGGGAATACAATTTGTTCTTTATTAACTGTATTGCATAAAGTTCAGCAGAAGCCTTTGCAAGATCAGGGATTATAACTTCTTATAACTTCCCAACTCCCTCATTAAACCACTGGTGACTTTAATTTGTAATTTTTTTTTAAATTAAGCTGAAACTCTAGTCCTTGTTCACTGCTAAATTTTGGTAAATGATGCATTTGGTGATCAAGCACCGCCCTTTGTTTCCGCTAAATATAATTGAGTTGAGTTCACTCCATCCAGGATATTGAGATATTCTAGTTAAAATAGGTTAATAAGCCAAAGTCATTGAAATGTTTGTATAACAACAACAAACAACAGAGCATCATACATCTTCAGAGCATGTACAAATCAACGGATTAACTATTCTGCTACCATGTTCTGACTTGAGCCATTTCAAGTAATCATCTGTAGTACCAGTGGTATTTTAAAACAATGCTCCATTCTGAGGTCTAGGTGATGTTTCTAAGTGGTTTATAATAAAAGTTTCTGTCACCAAAACTGAAAGAAAGTACCTCTCAAATAATGATCTAGACATTTTAATGGTATTAAAGAATTTTAAAAGTGAAAAAATGCCATTCTTCAACCACATAATTTTTAAAAAGTAAAGAAATCTAACTCAGAATTCTGAGTCATGATCTGTAACTAGCATTTTCTTTTAGTATGCATCTTATGGCACTTTTTGAAGCACATTTGTGTTTTTTGCACTACAATACAGAATACTAGCGTAGAATCTAACAAAGCATATACTGATTCCACACAGTAATCTCCACAGTAATGTCACAATTCATATAACGACTATGATTTCAATCTGTTGTCCAGTTGGAGCCAAGGTAGGCTTATGAAACTGGTGTTGCTTGTAACCGGTTAATCACTAGAATTAGCCTGCCTTTCCCAGTCAGTTTCTGGAAAAAAAATTCAGATGAAGATTTTAAAGTTTAGAAAGAATGAGTGGTCTTTTCTGCAGATTTTTACACTGGCTTGTGTGCTTAATAAATCAAAACACTTAAGAAGGAAAAGATCTTCTGACTGTTTTCATTGAAGTGTGAGGGCTAATAGACTAATGAAACATAGAGATCAAGAAGGGAACTGAAAGGGCTGCTCCAGAATAAAAATCTGAAATGAAATGAAAGCATAAAACGCAGATAGGAAATGGAGAATGGCAAAAGAAAGAGCGTTCACTAACAAAGAAGCAGACAGAACAAAGGATTAAGTATCCTCTACCTCAGACTTGTCAGTGCTGTTTGCAGGAGAAGCAACACCCAAGCAGCACCTCTCCCACCCAGCAGCTACAACTTGATTACCAGTGCCCATCATCACAACTCGCTGCATATTTCTAAAGCCACGGACACAGAGGAGCAAGAGTAACAAGAGTAACAAGGAGCAAGTGCACTTTTCACTGCCTGTCCTTGTCTACTCCCCTCGATTACAAATACCCAGCCAAGTAGAACATTAAAAAACTGGCATGCCTCGTTTGCATTGAGTACAGCATTGCAGCTATCAATGGTTGCCAGAGAGAAGTCTATTCACAGCAGAGATGTCAGCACCCAGCAGCATCTTTGGCTGAATACAATGGGAGACAGATACATGTGCTCTTTCATATGTAAAGAGGAGATTCTCTGTAGTACACAGGAACAGCATAGAGCAAGGAGTTTCACAAGGTCATTGCCATTGCAGCACCTGTTGTAGAAAAATATTAAAACCCTGCATATTTTCAGCACTTTTATTTTAAGCATTCTCAGAACCACCTGACGTTTACAAAAGTTTTGGAGAATGACCTAGAAAGCAGCAGAGATTCTGTAAACTTTGATTTACTAAAATTCTCCTTTCCATGCTATCACGGTTCCAAATTAAAAGATAAATATTTTATTTCAGACTTTGTTTTTCCTTTTATCAAAGTTCCCAGAGTTCACACATATGCAAAGGAGGGAGGTAACAACAGCTGGGTTTGCAAAACCCAGCATATAGGTAGTGGGCATTACCCAAGACTGCTCTGCTGGTTGTTATTCCTTCTTTGGTGTGGCCTTTTTGTTTAGATGTGGAACAAGTAAGTCTCTCAGTCTAATACGACTGGAAAAGACAGTGTACCAAAGGTACTACTTCAAAATAACATCCACCTATATCCCTTGTTTGCTTTCAACCTGCTTCCAGGTGAATAAAGAATGAGAGTTATACTGACTTTGTGTGCTATGCTAAATACTCGCAGAGTCTGTCTCACCAATTTCCATGGGTGTTATCCAGTGTCACTGGATGTGTTTGCTTCCCATTCTTCTACAAGTTTTCCCCTCTTTCTCTTTACTACAAAGACATGCCAGATACCTGCCATCATTCCCCTTCTTATTACTAGCAGTGGAAAGTGCTAGCCAAAGCACAAATGCAGACTACTAGCTGCTGAAAATCTCTTGATCAGCTTTCACTGTCCTGAAGTTTTTGGTCTCAGTTGCCAACTTCCCTAATCACTACTGCTGCCTTGACAGAGCAGTAGTCCAGCACAACAACAGCTGCTGTAAAGATTTATCTGCATTTGAGATTATTACATCAGCCCTGACCACTTCCTTTCTAACAGCTACAATAATTTTTTTTTTTAATCTTGTTATCTGTTACCATATGTATTACTGGGAATGGCGAATTTAATGTAACCTGAACATCTTCACAAGATAATTCTTGCTCATTCAAGTGGCCTCTCCTGGAAGAGGTATGCATCCTTCAAAACAGACATTTTAGGAAGAAAATATGCTTAATCTACCTGCCACTGTATTTATCTTTACTTGTCAGAAAGGTACATCTATCATCACAGCCAGGAACCAACACCAAAGCAGTAAATCTGCAAGCTGAGGCCAAGATAGAAGCCTAATGAGAAATCCAAATCATCTCATCCTGTTACTAGAGGTCACTCAGAGGTAAAAAATGTAAGAAGTCCAGAGTACCCCTTACAAGTTTTCTGGCAATTTCTTTCCACTTCGTCAGAAGAATTTGAGGGGATCTAAACGATATTCTTAATTTTTTAAATTCTAAAACATGTAATCATCACTGGAGAATCAAATTTTATCTCTTACACCAGGTAAGACTAGAGATTTTCAGATGTAACCACCTGCTCTAATTCTGAGCAGGGAATAAAGGGCAAAACTCTCAAGCAGCGTTGAATCCAGTACTTCTGTTTACTAGCAGCAAGCAGAGAAAACAAGTTTTCTAGAAATATTTGCAGTTACCTTATAATTTGCAGGTCAGAGAACCAGAAAATAATTTTGACTATCTGCAAAATCCAGATTATTTTTACCCAGAGTACCTCCGGTGTCACAACTTGGAGCTATTAAGGTTACTTTAAATTTAGAACAGAGATCAGAGTATGATGTAAACAAACTTTGGCTGAAATCTGCTAATTAACAATGTTAAGAAATACAGCAGTAAAAGCTGGGTTTGCTCAGTTTTAAAGCACACTGACTTCATCTGCAGAACTTTTAATTTATCTCACGCAATTGACAGCAATTTATCCATATATACGTCTGACTGTATACTGTAAAAAGTAAGACATTATTTTGGAATAGTCCTACTTAACATACAGTATAAGTTTAAGCAAAAGGGAATTATAGTTTTCAGTTCCACAGTGGAAATAATTTTCTACTCATATAGTTCTAATGAAAATAGTAGAAATCTTTCACTAACAGAAGTTAATTTATAGGGTATTCCAGAACCAGGGCTAGCTTTCTAACTTGGTATTTTGCACCAAGTAGGACTTCAAACACTAGAAGCACTTATACCCTTTCTCAAACTGATTTTGCACCAAAAAGCGTGGATATTTAAAAAAAACCCAAACAAACTAAAAACCAACAACTAAATCAAAACCAAGCAACCCACCCACTGAGAAGCCTAACACTCTCCACACTCATACTTGTAGAAGTAACTGCATGACTGAGGGTGCCACAGGATGAGGCTCTTAACACACATGGAACCAGAAATCCAGCTGATGAAGGTCTGCAAGCTTCACTGAGAAACAGCCCTTTATTATATTTCCATAAATATCTGAAGTTTCACAATAATTTCCATTCATAAATCAGTTTTTGCATGTCCTCAACAGTCTAACTTAATACATGTTGAGAACATAGGTTGGTAGCTGAGGACAAAACTATCACAGCTTCAAATACCTAGTACTTGCTCTGAATGAAGTACCAAGGCCTGAATGAATAGGATATATCAGAAAAAGAAATCATGGGTTTATGCAGTATAGTGATTATTTTTTTCATACTTAAAACTAAAAATAGCAGCAGTGCTTCACACATAATTTTACTGCAAGAAAAAAACCCAAAACAGTAGTGTACATAATTAAATTACAGCCTCATGGTGAGGATTAGATACACTGACAGAGTTGCTGCTATTCACAATGGATTCTCACAATTTAATACACGTGTGAGCCAAACAGAATTTTAAACGTGTAGCCTAATTATTATAATAATTGCATCAGAGAGATTTTCTTGAGTTCAAAAAAGCATACTATTAAACATAAAAATTTAAGACATACATAAAACAGTTTTCTACAGTTAATTTTATTAATTTTTCATGAGATTGCAACAAATGATGTTGACTTAAAGAACCTGTGTTTTACAAAGTCTCTCAAAGACTTCTTTCTGTAGAAGTAAAAATACATTTGTGTAATTTGTGCAGATGATTAGCATGGAGCTCTCACTCTATACTGTGAATTAATCTCTTTAATCTGGGCAATCTGTTTTTAGATAAAACACATGATAAAGTATTTATGCAGTGAAAAGAACTCCTTAGGCAAAATTTGTTTGGATCCAAAACCTTTTTACACTACCTTTATCATGTATTGTGCTTTTCTTGGCTTTCTAAACCTTTTAACCCATGTCACAATCTAATAATCACTATTTAATAATTATAATCATTCCCTTATTAACTGGGTATTTCTTTTCGTTCTTCTAAGGCACCCTGCAGTTCAAGACAAGGAAATCTCTTTGTTGATTAGTTATTTAAGAACAGCAACAATAACTATGCTGGAAAGAAAGGTGCTTTGAGAGGATTACACAAAGCTAGTTCTCAACAGCACCAAGCCAAAAGCAGCAAATTACAAACCCAAGTACTTCATTGCATGTAACCAAATTGGCTGGTTGAAATGCTAATTGCCTTTCAGCAAAGCAGACAGAGGACCCTGGGCTTCAGAGAATGACAAGCATTTTTTACCCCACTTCTGTACCATTGTCTTGCTGAGAATTACTCAAAATCTATTCATAAAGGTAGCTCTTGTCCTAACCTTTAAAAATGTGGGAAATTTCTAAGGCTCTTACCAATACCTCAGATCTGCTGGCCTGCCAAACCCATAACAGATGGCTGAATTAAGGTCACGTTAAATCCTTAATGAAGCAAAGCTTGAAATAATTCAGAGCACTAACATATTGGACCAGTCCAGGATAAGAGACTGAGAAGTTTCTTTTGCCATCAGAAAATGAGAATCATAACTGTATTCTAATTAATGAGTGCAAGATGCAAAATTAGATAATCAAACAGAAATATCTTAGTATATGAAAATATATTGCTGCTACATTCTGTCCTGCTACAAAATCCACAAACACAAAAGCTGTGATGACCATGGAATACACCTCTGTAGTTAAATTTTGCCAGAAAAAATTGGCCTGTCAAACATGCCTGTTTCAGTAAGTACAGGCATACTTATTTTAACAGCAATCTTGGTTTGGACATACAAATTATTTCACTACAAGAAACTCAAACAACTTTAGTTTTATAGGGAATATTCATAAGCCAATCTATGAAACATTTTTTTCATATTTGAAGCATATTTTGGAACTCACAGTTTGCAAATTCTTTCTGAAAACTGCCATGAGTTCTCACACATAAACTAAATCTTGAAAGTGTTTATTGACACAAAGTATTTCCCAGTGAGATTATTCACTTAAAAACTGACTTAAGGAAGTGAGACTTCGCAGAAATTTGTGAAATCATTTGTGATTCAGTAATTTAAAAAAAATGTTACAGTGAGCCAACCTGGAACAAAACAAATGGCATCTAATATTAATTCCTCTTGTGAATCCTTTTTTTTTTCTTAAGAAATAGCAATGTAGCCCTTATTAAATAGACATAATTCTTGAACTCGTGCAATGCCAATGAACTTGACAAATGCCTACAACTGACAGCTCTGGCTTTGAAAGATTCAATTTGATGATGGAAATACTGATTCTTAATACACATTGAAAGAAGTATTTAGACACTATGTATGTTTATTTCTAGAGAGGAAAAGAAGTGTTACATTCACCTATATATACTACACTGAACATACCTAAAGTGGACAGTCTTGCAGAGCTGAAATACAAGCACAGTTTCTAGAAATGAGTAAAACTGATCAAGAGGATTACACATGTAAAAATAGTTGTATATGTGATATCATCTTTAGAAGGTCAAGGCCTAAAACTCCATGAGCAAATAATCACAGCATATTCTTCTTATTTACTCTTACCTACCTACACTTTTTACTTCTTAGTGAACAACTAAATTGACCTGATACCAGGAAAACCCTGGAAGAGACTGAGGTTATTCAGAAATAAAACTTAGCTAAATTGCATCAAATACCTTATCTCAAGTAATAGCAAGAGTCATACATACACTTTATTATTCTGATGCTTTCAGAAACACCTTAGATTAGAACTCTTCAGATGTAGCTGAGACAAATTTTAATCCTCTCCTTCTTCAAAGCATGATACAATAACATACTTGTAAAATTTTTCAGTGAAACATTCTAAAATTAAAATTCCGTTACGGTTATGGACCACTTTTTAAATGGTAATTAAAAATCCCCTCTTCGTTACCATGTCACAATTCTGAACAACTATGGCAGCTGTGTAACAATATCAAAGGTGATTTATGGGTCATTAATATTTTTCTCAGAAATTGCTAGAAATTGTTTGTACCCAAAGAATGAGATCCCTGCAGACCTCTGTAGTGGTATTTTTCTTTAGTGCTATACATAAAGCTTTCATAACTTTTTCAATAGTTCAATTTCAGTCATCATGTTTACATGCTAATTAAAATATGCATGTAAGCATTTATAGACTTAAGCACTCTTATCTTCTTAAATTGAATTCCAAAGCAAATAAAAAACCCTGGAAGACAATAAGCTTAAATAATAAAATTCCATGCATAGTAGAGATTTCAGTATAGGATATGATTTAAACCCTATTCTAAACATTTCTTTCAAATAACGCTCAGAACAATTTCTCATGGAAGAATTGCACAGTAGGCTTGAAAGCATAAGGATCCATCTCATTCAGTAGTACCAACAATTAGAAACTCATCCAGCACTACTTTTTAACCTTAAAAGTGCTGACAGAACAAATATACTGCGCAGTACTTGTCTTCACAAAAACAGGTACTATTTTTTCCTATGGATTTTCATGTGACCAGGATGCAGACCACACTTACAAGTTAATAAGCATGTGGTTCCATTATCAATGTTAATTAATTCTTTCAGATGTAAATTTAGTAAACACCATTGATTTCATCATGTAAAGCTATTAAAACACAAATGTGCATTAGAAAACTGTTAAAGCACAAACCTGTGCTTTAGAAATCAATAACAACATAAATACTAGTAACAACAACAAATTAGAAATTGTATACCCTTGAAATATGACAGTTCTTATATTATCAAATATTGGCCATTTCAATTCTAAGACAATTCAAATCTAAGGCTACTATACTACAAATTATTTTATTTCCTCAGGAACCTGGTTCTTTTGGGTCTTTCCACATGGAAACACCGCAATCTGTTTAGTAGGAAAAGCCTAGTTTAGGCTTAAGGATGAACTAAATATATAACCTTCTACCTTCAGTTATTAAACTGCCCTCAAGGTAGGTTCCCAAAATTCTTAGTACTTAACTGAAAGACTCATTCTGGAGAATGTGTGTAAAGCATTGTCAGAAAAAAACAAATATTTTCAGCTTGTATATAATGAATAAGATTTTTTAAATTCACATGTTATTTCACATCTGCACTATAAAGTTATTACAGACTCATTAAAATACAATTACTGATTTTTGGCAAGCAGTTGCCAAACTGATACGTTTGATCTTAACTTTATCTGGGATAGCAAGAGTGAATTATGCAATGTCTTATACAGAATCAACATATCAAAAGCAAGAAGCAAAAGCAGGATTTCTAATTGCAATCACTTGCATGTGATATTGCAATTATTAACATTTAAAACTCATTCCTTATTAGATGATGATTTGAAAAATTCATTTTTACTTTCAACTCACTCTCCTTTAAAATACACATAGCATAGGCAGCCCCTCCACTTCTTTTATTTTCACCTAACTTAAACTGTCAATTAAAGTTTTGTTCTTTTTTGAGAGTCAAAAATTGTCATTTTCAGACTGAGCTGCATCTGATAGCATTCCCTGAGAACAGGATTTTCCATTGGAAAGGCTATTGTCTCCACCTGCCCGACTCTGCAGAGCAGAAAGAGGAGCTGCTGGAACAACAGAAACCTTAGCAGACTCTCACCATGCAGCAGCCCCCCGCGAATGAGCGCCACGCTCGGTGCCGGCCGCTCTTAAACCCCGTCCCTGCCGCAACAGGTGCTGCTGGCAGAACTCTCGGGCTGCACAGGGAACACCTCTGCGGCTGATACAGGATGCTTCAAAGCAACTGCTGCCTCAGAGAGAGGGACAACAAACCTACCTGGACCCTGGGACATGAATGTCCGCGTCTTCTGGACTCCGCCAGCTGCCTGCACACGCTCTGTCACTCACGCATTATGCATTCTCGTCTCCTACTCCTCCCTCTGCTCTGCGCAGCGTCCAGCACTCTCCTCCCTTTCCTGACTCCTGCTGCCTTCCCACTGCTGTGAAGATAAAAGGGGGTGGGATGGAAGAGGACAAAATTTTTTCAAAGCCCAGCAATTGCTGCTACGCTGCTGTAGTTGAGATAGAGCCAGCCTCTCCCAGCAGGTCTTCCACTCAGCTTGAACTGCGCTGTTTTATTACTGGGAGCAGCAAAACTGGCAGGTTTTATTACTGGATTATGACAGATTTTGGATTCAAGTCCTCAACTGCACCAGAACATGCAGCTCATCTTAATTCACAGCTTTTCAGTGCTCTGTGTGGAGAAACAATTTCCCATCCCAAATGAAACATTCCAGACTCGCCCATTTCTCTAACTAATATCAAATTATATTTTATGGTCACTATCATCCCAAGTAAATCCTGATCCATGAGAGAGACACAAAGGTGACACTCAGATCATGTCACTGCTGGCCCCCAGACTCCCAAATTCTCCCACTTAATAAATAAGTATCAAAACTTCTACTTATCCAATAAAGGATAGAAGGCAGAAAGATAATACAGAAGTATTAGGGCCAAAACAAGACAGGATCTAGAACACTTTAATACATACTTCTGATGTCATTAGCCTGGTCTGAGTTATGGTGATCATGGTTTGGGAATAATGTAAGCAAACGTGGAAAGGCAAAGAAGATGCTAGAGAATGATGAAAGATTAGAAAAAATACTTAGTAAAAGACACACAGACCTCAAGAAGCATTCTGCTTGCAAAAGTGATGCTTTAAAGTAGAAAGTATTCCACCTAACAGCTATCCAGCCTAATGTAGAATCCTAGCAGGACGGGATGAACTACCTCTAAGAGGTGTTTTATTTCCCTTCTCTGACTAAAGAGGGAGTCCAGTTATCTCAGACTACTACCCAACTTTATTAGGTAAGAAGATTCCCTGTATTTACTTTGTATATAGCTATAGAGAAAATAAATGTTGATAAATAAAAATTTGCACTATAACTGATAAAGGCATAAATGATCTAATATGCAGATGGAAAAGTAGACATTAATAATCAGAACAAACTTGAGTTCTTAAGAGTGGAGGAAACAAACCACTGGGATGGCTCACCAAACCTTATAAAAATTCTGTTTCTAAAAAAACCCTCAAGTGTACTTTTTTCTACTAAAAAAGGTGCTGTGCATCTAAAAGGAATTCAGGTTGTTCTCTTTGATAATCTTTTTAATATGTTTAATCACTTCTTCCACTAGTTCACCTTGATTTATATCTGAATGTATTTTTTGATCAATACTTTATTTTGCTTAATCCTCATGTACCTGCACCACTTTATCTGGAAAAAAAAAGAAAAAAAAAGGGAGCAAGAAGCAATGCTTAATAGGCCAATACTATTGTCTGCTGAATTTTGCATCAGACAGAACTTAATGTACGAGCAGAAGTAGCATGTTTTTCAATACCATACTGTTATTTTTCTATCTCAGCCTCAAAATCTAGACACCACATTGTTTTTCCTCTCTGGAACAGGCAGAAAGGGTACTAGAGCTATAAGATTATTTTTATGTTTTATTCTATAATGATGTTTCATCTTACATAACTTACTTCATGTCATCCTTTTGTCAGTCACTTTCTGTGCAAAGTTTGGCTCCCGCCAACTATCAGGGGGCTGCCTTAATAGTCATCAGTTTTCAATTACAGCAGACCTGAGCACATTAAATATTACTAATTACTGAGCTAGAAAACTAAGGAGGAGTGAGAACTCAGACTTGGGCTCACTAATTCACATAGCTATTTTCACGGGGTCTTGCAATAAAACCACATTCAGATCCAAAATGACTGGACGTTTTGCTGTGCTCTCTGACTCAACATGTGGTACTCCATGTTTTCTCTCAATCCCTGGGGATTTTCTGATTACTTTTTTTCATTCTCATCATACCACTTCAGGGTCTTGTGCTTCCTTTTGTTATACTTGAGGATGAAACAGAGCTCCCATAGGATTTTGTCAGTGATGGTCGTCAAGCAGCTGGAAGGCTCTTGGTGATTGACATCGGACACTCCACACACTCTTTTAACAACTCAGCATTCAGCCCACACAGCACTCCCACCCCTTACAAATGTCAGGGACAAACAATCAGGTCTGGTATCGGACCTACAACAGATCTGGCATTGCACAGAACTATGCCTCCAGGTCAGCCTTAACTCCTCTTTTCAATAAAAGCAGTAAATAAGGTGTATTAAGTACACCCCTCAATTCTTTGTTTGTTTGTATATCCTTTGTTTTGAAATCATTAAAACTCTGTAAGTTAAAAATGGCTCTGCTGCACATAAACCAATATTGAAAGCACCAGCAACAGAAACAATGGACTCCAGTTTGTTTGTTTGTTTTGAAATCTTGCCTTTTTTCCTTTATTGGCATCATCTGAAAGGAAAGATCAGAGAAGAGGGAGTTAGAAGAAGAAACAAATCCCTGAGAAAGAACACAGTACTTAAAGGAGCAAGAAGAAAAAAATATCTAGCAAAGCCTTCAGGCTTGTATATTTTCTGTTCTTTACATTTTGGTTTCTATTAAGGAAGATTTTTGTGTTTTATCAGTGCCGTTTGGTTTTCAGTATGAAGACTGAAATCTTAATCTACAAATACTAGAAAGCAAAAATAAATGTTGATAATAAAATTTTTATTCATAAATGCCGCTAAAACTGACATGTGTTTTCAGCTGTGGCATCCAAGCACCAGAATTCTGGGCTAAGCACTTATTTGGCCTCAAGTACCAAAGACATTCTGAGAATTTTGAAATGTTCTTCTTCTCAAGTTTCCATATTGCTCTATCTATCACCTTTTCTGGTGCTTTAGCTAAAGCAGGCCTAACTACTCCGAATGAGGAACATTAAGCACATTGCATAGTTTCTTCATAGATCAATCCTTAATTAAAATACATGAGACAAGTTATTTTTACCTCTTATTTATAAAAGAAATTTCTCCAATATGACACACTTCAAAAATACTTAACATCCACCACTGTACAGGGAGACACTGAGGCTGCTCTTACTCCTTCCTTCACAGCAAAATCAACAAGATACATATTATTTTCCTGCAAGAAATTCACTTAGTCTTGGCGGTTAGCTGTTGGTTGTTTTTTAAATTTGCATTTTCTTTAAATGATGATCCATGGTGCTCAGAATTTCTACAAGACAGACCACATTAGAGATGACCACAAACACTTGTATTCTTTCATGTGCATGTGTGGCTGTAGCTCAGTATTTGATTCTGTACAGATATTTGTTTGTTTCACTGATATCTAGGATGCATTCCCCTTGTTCTTTCTTATTACTTCTCAGTGTGATTAGCACCAGGGAGCAGATCTAACTAGAAGTATTAAAGAAACAGCAGTCAGAACTATAGAACATGACTTTAGTAGCACAGTCCTCAGGGAACTCTGCTAAGTCACACTTCAAAAGGGGGCAGAACTGACCGAGACTCATACCAAAGAGATGTCTTCATCTCAGAGCCTGACTAGTCTGTACTATCAGGCTTCTGCCCTGCTATCCCACAGCATCTTAAGATTACATTTGGGTTGTCTCTTCTTCAAAATGTGAAATGAGGTTTCTGATCATTTTCTAGTTGTCCTACCTGCACTCTCTGGATTCTCCTATCCAGTCACTCCATGTCAGAGAAACGCACAACCACTGCCAAGTGTCACTTGATGCCAGGCATTTGCATTGCTCTCTTTCCTGAACTGTTCCACATCCTTTCATTGGGCTGGGAGTGAATTAATATTAAAATCTTGATTTTACTGCATAGCTACCTGATGAATAAACAAACACATGCAGGAAAGAGCAAAAAATAGACAAATGTTAATAAACTAGGACTGAATGACAACATTTCAGTATTATTCGTCTGACTGAGTGAATTATGCCAGACTGGTTCATGTGCAGACATATATAGGTAAAATCAAGTTTTGGTCTTTTATTTTTAAGAAAAATTCAGAAGTTTCAGTTCAGAAAATGAAAAATGAGACCTTCCAGGCAGATTGTGCTCTTTCTCAATGGACATACGTTACTTTGTTTATGCTTCCTATGATCAGCTTGGTAAAGGTCAACCTTTTCATGGTATAGCTTCTTACCTGGATATGCATAAAGCATGCTGATGTCAACATTTTAAAAGAGCTTTAAACTGAAAAAATTGAAGAATTCCTACATCTTTTAGGAAAAAGTAAATGGTTCCTATCATCCACTCATTTAAGGTTGCTATATTTTAACACACATTACAACAGAAACATTATTCATACAACCATAACTTTTTGATTAATGAACGTAACCTCTCATTTGTCAAGACTTCCACAAGGCTTTTTAAAATGTTAATTTAAATACTAAAGTGTATTAAAAATGAACAATTAATGAGAAAATAACTGTTTCTTTTCAACTTAGTGCATCTTAGATTTTGTTTGTCAAGCTCTATCATGCCATTTTAACACAATTTATGTCATTTTGTGCCAGTCTAATGATTCAAGAAGAATGGCATCTCTGAAGGCATGATTTGGTCTTACAATGTTCCGTAGCTCCTTTCAAACCACAGTCGATGCTTACTGGCTTCTGTGCCGTATGGAGAAACAGCAAGATGAGAATTTGGCAAGAACAATCTGCCTGTTCCTCTTATACAGTTACTGTTGCTAAGTAAAGTTGCAGTCTTGTTTCTTCAAATCAAGTGTATTCAGGTCCTCATGTGCAGCATGTCACTGACCATGTATATTGCATGCAGCAAATCCGTTGTTTTCTCATAGAATATTCATGAAAACACACAACTTCTGATCACATCAAGTACTAGAATGTAAATTCAAAAAGAATGCTTATCGAAAGGGCATTTTCCTGAATAGAAAATCTAATAAAAATAAAATTAAAACCTCTCCATAATCTCTTGCATCTAATTTGTTCTTAATTTCAAAGTCCTCAAAACATATTTAAAGATAAAAGCAAGAGGATTCCAGATGCTGGATACAACATAACTTGCTTTCCCAATTAACATATAGGCATTCTGTTTGCTTCCTTTCAAATGAGGAAAAATGTTCTTGGAAACACAAAAACCCCTATGTTTTTCTTAAGAATTGACTCCTCTTTTTACGTGAAACACTGAACTATTTTCTCACTAGTTGATACCTTCCCCCCTCAAGATCAAGGACAAAGTACTTGAGCAAATGTGACATTAAGTACCTACAATAAATATAAGCTTCCAATGGAAAGCTTTAAGACCAGGATTTCTGTCTCAGAACTAACTATATTCCATATTTATGAATTTATTTTCCTGTCTGTGTGGAATCCTGGCATTCATCCTTGCTGTACTATTGTGTCTACAAAGAGGCACTGAAACAATTTAGCATTCTAATGCTGAGGTGGTGCTTCTGAGGACTGTCAAGCACAGAGAGAAGAAAACAACTGAACAGTGCTAATAGAGAGGATAACATGCACTCCTTTTGGACTTAGCCTGCTAGGGAAAAAATGCAACTACTGTCAATACATCTGGTTTTACTTTCATTTACACTTTGTGCTTTGAAAACCTTCAGGATTTCCTTCTATTAATGCAATGCTTGATCTGCAACACTTTTATTGCTATTTCTAATGAAATAACTATGTAATTATTTTATATTGTTTTTCTAAAATGTTATATATTTATAATATCACTCTTCCCTGTGACACCTGAAATTTGAGTACCTCAGATGCAAGAAGATTAAAAATCAAACCACTTAATTATGTTTATACTGCAAAGCATCCTAAAACAACTGCAAATAAAAGTTCTACATGTGATTTGCTATTTGTTGTCCAGGTATTGCAGAAGCCCACACTGATGCAGTAACATCACTTGACATATAAATAATCCTAGAAAAACATAACACACGTAACAGTACTATGAAATACACTTTCACATGGTCTTTTAATTTATGGCATTCCAAATCAAAAGAGAGGTTGTTCAGACAAGAAATAAAAACATCCCATTAGAAAGTGATATACAGAGGAGAAACTACTGAAATGCATATTTAGCATACACAGTATAAAATAATAAACCCCATATTGTTTAAAATCTGTATAAGATCAGCTAACTTGATCTTTTAAAGTTGCTTCCAGTCTATGCTCACCATGTGTGGTGCTTCCCTGTGGCTTGTTATTTTACTTCAATGGCAGAGGGAGGAAACCAGCAAAGCTCAGTAACCATACTGCATAGCAAAACGTAACCATGGAAGCATTTGTCCACTTGTCAGAGCCTCTCCAGAACGATTCAGCCATTCATTTCATTGAATCAATATTGAAGCTTTTAAGATTTATTACTTGAGGGAGGAGGAAAACTAATAAAACAAACTCCTTCTTGCTTCCCATTAAATACAACTTGTCACAGTAGGCATATTAATATCTTGTAAACACTTTACTGATGCCGTGTGGGCTATGTTACTGTCTCTCCTGATGAAGATTACTAGTAATGAATTTGCATTCACATGCCTGATACTCACTGAAAGAACTTAAAGGTTTCTGACATGTTCTGCTGTCCGGTATAGAAGCTGAATCAAATAGAAAGACAAAAGTTGGAAGAAAACAAGGGTTGGAGGAATCTGTTTTAAAATGCATGAAAAAGCTCCCTTCAAAGAGTCTGTTTGTACTAGATCACTCTCTTATATTCAATCATAAACTGAATATTTGTAATCATATGTTAAGTGCTCAAAAAAGTTGAATGGGATGATTTATTTTACAAGTACATTCATATTTGTTAAAATATGCTATTGTTATCTAAAAATGACAGAGGTAAAACTGAAACAAACATGTTTTGTATAAAAAACCCCCATTTCTTTAGCTGTATACTGATAAGTATTCTAGATTACAAATAGCTATAGTACATGATAATGTTTTTGTTGTAATCAATTTTATATTGAAAACTTGAAAGAAAGCATAGCAAGATGATTACAACTACAGCATTATTACTTATTACTAATACCAGCAGCAGAGAGCATTAATTCAACAGTTTCATTTACACTTGCATGCCCTTATAGTTGAAAACTGAAGGCATCTTAAACACAAAGTTCAAATATTTGCCAATAAAGCAGACTGTGAATGTCACACCTGCTTCTATACCAAAGATTTTATAACTCTGAATCAGACCCTTTAACATGAGATACCCTCTCTGCTCTTGCTCCCACTCCCTTCTACTATTCCCTCTTTGTAAGAAGCTGCTCAGCATACATCACTATTACAGCCATAAGGAGCTTAAAACAAAGGATGAAAGTAATGCCAGAATATTTCAGAGAATTCTCTAGCTTGCCTGTAGGCTTCTGTTCACATGGTAAGAATAGTAGAAGGGTGGAAGAGGCAGCTGCAGAGCTGACACGATTGCAGGGGTAGCCAGGCCAGTCTAAGGGCACTTTCCCACTCAGTGGAATGACATCAAAGAAGAGTTTGACAGAGCAAGCTTTTCTCAGCTGTAGGTAGCAATCTACCAGTACAGAATACATCCACAGTAGAAACTTGTAAGCCAGTGAGCTTTTAAGTGAGGAAAGTCTGTATCAATTAAGATATAACCTTATCCACATAGCCATGCACCAGTAAGGGTGAATTATCTGCATCAAGGCCAGTGGAAGCTTCTGTCACAGCTGAAATGATAAGGCTTAAAAAATACCATATAACATTCAATTCCTGCCCGTAGGGGTAAAAACTATGCAAATCCTTAAGCTTTTTATTTCCAAAATTAAGAAGAAGAATCTTCTTGAATGGCAAAAAGCCAGTATTGTACATTCAAGTTTAAATAAACCCACATCTTAGTGCAATAGCATAGTAAAAATTAAATCCAAAACAAAATAAAAAATAAATACAGGTTATGGTAAAGGGAACTAGGGAACAGACACTTTAAATTATACTGCATAAATTATAGAAGATTAAAGACAGAAAGGAAAATCACTATGTTGGCAAGACAATGGTTAAGTTTAATAACCATATTTTAAATGTCCATAACAATCAAAAATAAAAACACAAAAAGAAGTCCAGACAATAAATGCAGCCTGACAGCAAAACTAGCCAAAATGATATACAGGTTTATGTGGAATTTTACTCATAAGGCAGTAAAAGAAACAAATGGAGTAAATAATCCTTTTTTTTTATTTTTAAGGAGGTAAAGAAATTAAAGAAGTAAATAATAACTTATACAAATAGTGCAATTTGGTTTAATTCTGAAGGATTAGAATTAGAATGACTGTAATTGTGCTGGTATAACAGAATTGAACATTTGGAGGACTTACTTTTTAATCACATTAGCATGTGATAAAGACAGTGCAGTGCTAGTAAGCAGAGTTTAAATAGATTAAAAACTAGCTGGTAGATCTTAAAAAACATTCCACAGTAAGAGGTTGTGAACAAAATATATGACTGCGGCAGAATAGTAGAGAGAACACTCTCTTGGTCAGGCAAGAGAAATAGGACACTGATTATGTGGTTGAGTATTATGAGATTTATTGCTAATACTGAATCTAAAATTTTGTCAATGGAGCATATAACATAAGCAGGTCTAAAGGGTTATAGTATCAGCAAGCTCAGCTAGAAACATTCAGGTTTCCAGGCTTTGGCCTTACAGAGGGCACAATAACAAAGCCACAAAGCACCAGTGGAGCTACTTTAAGATTTTATCTCCATATGTAATGGAATCTTGGTGTTTTTATCACCCATCCAAAAGTGAGTGTTCCCTTCCTTTGGCCTGGACACACCCTGCTGGCATCTCTGCTGGCATCCCTGCCAGTGGGGGATCCACACTGAAGCTGTCTGCAACCTCAGGAGACAGTTTGACCCCTTGGCCCAGGCTCCAGCAGCATTTTATACCCTTTTGTAGGCTGATGTGTACCAAAGTCAATTACAATCATCAGAGCTCTCCCATTCCTCCTGCAATTCCCACCTGGTGTGGATCTTAGAACAAATCACATTGCCCATTAGAAACAATTGCAAGAGGGAAGGATGTGGAGACCTGGCTATCTTTTGTCACTGTCACAACATTTCATTATGAAGAAATGGAAATATTTCTATTATGCAGTACAACCCGAGTTAAAAATACATCTCCTCAAAACTCTCACCTTGTAAACACAACCCGCACAACTGGATGTTTGTGATGTCAGTATTAGTGGAAAGGAAATAACAGTATTACAGTGATACAGCTCACCTGGTAAATTGGTTCCATTAAAACAAGTCATGTTAACACTGCTGAATAACTTCAAAACTAAAATATAGGTCTTCTGGATCATTTTCATCTGAAGAGACTCTAGCAGAGAAGCAGCTCACTGTAAGTGAGAAAATGTGATTCTGTGACTGGGGAAAAAAACCAAAACCAACAGTGTCATCCTCAGATACATCAACAGCAGATTAGTGACAAGCAGTTGAGGTGGTGGAATCATTTACTTTTTTTACATGGCACTAATGGGGTGGACACTTGAAATTGTGTAAATACTGGTGTCTGCATTTTAAAAACAATGCTGAAATCCACAGAGGATCTAAACAAATCAAATTCTCCAAAACTGAGAGCTAGAGAAAGCAGAGAACAGAAATTAACAAATTCTGAATGCAAGATTAATTAAAAACAAATGAGGTAAAGACTTGAGAACAATGCAAATATTCCCTCAGAGAAAAAACAAGGTAAATACTGAAAGGGTTCTTTACTTTACTCAGGGAAAACCTATGAAAAAGTAACAGCTATTGATGGACCTTATTACAGAGTCATTCAGCAAAAATTGGAAAGAATCTACGATAATCTTTAAAGTAAACAAAGCCCCAAAAACAACCAAACAAAAAAACCCAACAAAAAACCCCCAACCAACCAAACAACAACAAAAAACCACCCCAAAATAATATCAGTTACTACATTACAGAAACACTTATTCATCAATAGATAGGAATTCAGAATCCTAGAACAAAATCCATCTGTGAATAATTTGGAAGAAATTTTCAAGTAACTATACTGCATTTTTGTATACTGTTTTAACCATAATTGAATGGGCTCCCTCATAGGTTTTCTTATTCAGAGGATACTTGAGCAGTAAACCAGAAGCAAATATACAGCTTTTTACAGTTTTTTGAAAATAAAATATCAAACAACCAATGCACCCTACTGTCCGTGTAGTGGAATGCACACAGCATATTTCTGTTATGGATACACGATTAATTTAAAAAGTTACTGATTCCCATCAAGTAACCAAAGGGAAACAACAAATATGTGAAATATGACATAGGGAAAAAAAATACAGTCTCAATCCAAAGATAATTTTTCATTTATTGTAATTAAAACCATAACAATAGCAAATTAAATAATTAAATTTTGCAGTAATTTTTAACCCATTTTTGTTGTTGGAACCTTGCTAAATAAAAGGGATTTCTGCTAGTTTTGAGGATCAATGTTTGGGCTTAATAATCTTAAGGGTCTTTTTCAAACTAAACAATTCTATGATTTTATAGCTAAATGTATGCATGCAAATACTTCCTCTGGAAAACCGACTATGCAGTGTCTGTATATTCAACATTATTTGCTTCTTGCATACTTTAAGAGTTCTCAAGAAACTTCTCTTACTGCATCTTACAGTCATGGCTTAATGCCTTCATTTGGTCTCCACTGGAGATGCAGATCTACCTTGACACTACTATTTCCTACAATTTTACTACCATTGCCAATTACAAAGCAGGGAAGCAGAGACAGACAAAGGCTGTATATTTATTTCTGTGTGAATCTCTTAATGAGTCATAATTTATCATGTTATTCAAGCAATTAAAACATACATTTAGATATTTGACACTAGCTATCTAAATGTAACTCTAGCCCAGTGGTCCCAAATCATAGAATTACTTACAAAGATGGCACATAACATGTAGGTAATTTCCAGATGGAAAGAGTATGTTTGGGATTTTTTTAATTAAAAATTACTAACAAGTTATATCAGCCCTTCTACATTACCTTCACAATTCCTTTCTATTAATTTCTTAAGATCTAATATTCCTGTGTGTACACTTCCTAGCTCTGATCAGGCCACACAAGAAATAACATGACCAAGGGGAATGTGGTACAGATCCACGCAGTTGCTGTTGGAATGCCATGGAGTGATTAACACTGACCCTGTTGCTCATTGAGAATGCACTATTAGGATATGCAAAGTAACTTACACGGGAATGGAGAAAGGCTGTATTCCTATTAGCATTCATGGGAGCTATGCAGCTCCCGTCTTGTTCATCAAGTTTGGAATATACCCTTTTGTTATTGATGGGAAAATGTCACTAGTTACAAATGGTTACACACAGGGGTGTAGCAGGGTCAAAGCAAACTCCAATACTTTCTTTCCCCTTCTAAGGCAGAGTGCTGCTTCAGCAGTTCTTTTTTGACCTGATGGTACACCTCTTTAGATAAAAGAAATGGTGAAATTCCCTGTCCTGATCTTTGCTGCAGCCCCACCACCCAAAGATTACAGAAAACCTCAAAAAGGATATGCCATTAGTGGTGTATGATGGGACAACCATTAGACACCACTGCAGGCATCACTGCATAGGAAGTCTTACTTTAAACTCCTCTCCAGGTCCACCCACAGCTCTGATGAGTCTCATAAAATAGTCTTTCAACAGCATGAATAGTGTCTGAGTCATCAGTTTCCCAGCTACAGACAACTACATTTGCTTCACTTCTATTACTGAAAGCTTCCTTTAAAAAACAAAACAGAACTGCTTAGTGCTGCAGATAATCCTTGCCAGATATGGCATGACACCTCTTAACAGATGGAATCCTCATTCACTAAGTTAAAATTAATTTTCCTCAACTTGAGATCCCACGAGAAAACTTTGGGTTTATGGGAAATTAATTCAATTCTGTCATCCAGTATTGCTCTTTCTGGAAATAGAGTTAGTGGAAGATTCATTCTACTTGCATTTGGCAACCCCAGAAAGACGTAAAATCGTTCTGGGACTCCTACAAGTATATCCACACATTTATAATGTAATCTGACAATCCAAGCTTGCTTTTGCTGTATAGTGGCTTCTGTGTGAGGCTGCATCTAAGCCTTCAGTGCAGCTATGTTAATCAGCACAAGCTGTGCTTCTGACCCATGATAAAAATAGAAGGCTTATTTCTGAGCAGGCTTTGATTGGGAAGATGCTATGAAAGAAGAAAAGGAATTGCCTATCTAGGGGAAACCACACTTCACAGTTAATTACACCTAACTCAGCAAGGAAAATGATATGTGGGTCCAAGTGCCACGAAAACATTTCTAGCTAAGCTACTAAAGAGTTTAGAAATAGTCTCCTAACTTGTCGGAAACTTTGGTTGGAGGAATTTCTAAATATACTTGGTATGCACTGGAATATTTTAACAAATACAGAATAAGAAAGCCTGAAAATTAGCTTCTACTAACTAGGCCCAACTTCCTACTGGAATGAAATCCCATTTAAATGTTAGTACTATTTCATGCTTCTCCACAAAAGGGTAGTAATCACACATGCCTGAAGTGGCCAGCTTGCAATTTTATGCTGATTTCTGCACCTGAGAATATTTAAGTTCTTTAGACAAAAATCTGTGCTCTTCACAGAACATCCATGTTGAAATGTATTGCTTTTGTTGTTGATGCTCTTTGGCTAGACAGCCTTAGGAATACTTTTCTTTGAACTGATCCATCCCTCATTCAAAAGAGAATACTATTTTAAAGTAGATACAGATAAATGTATGTATGTATGTATACATATATATTTATGCCTTAGCTAGGCTGACACACAAGAACACACTGCACCTTCACAGTTTATTTTACAATACCTGGAAGTGTGGTTTCAATTAAGCTTCTGTGGGTGTGAATATGACACTTAATAGAGCTACATAATCATTACCTCTTACGTTTATGTCTTCAGACTCAAGTCATCTAGTTTTCAAAATTAAAGCCATTAAAAAAATCTGTCTTTGTTCATACTAAACACGTTTCTAACTACTTTTGTTGTTTAGAAACATTATATAACAAAGCTCAAAAACAAAAGGGAAAAAAGCCCCTTATTTCATCTGTTTTGAAACCAGATTTGCAAATGCATTTATCTTCAGCAATAATGCAATCATTTTTTACAACATACTTAGTCTAACCTAAGAGTTGTCAGGTTTTTTAAGGAATTCTACACTTGCTCCTGCTGTAATCAAAAACTTCCTTCAAAGGCTTTGTTAGGAGAAACCCACACCAGATTAAATTTACTAGTTAGACTAGGAGGTCTGCCTACCGCCTCAGCACACCAAATGCTGTTGTCCGTCCTTTAGAGCGAAAATGACTCTACCATGGAAGGAAAGTTGAAATATCTACACGGCTTTATTTCTGGTTCCTCTCTTGTGAGAAAGATACATCTGCGTGGGCTGCACTCCTGTTCCTCGGCAGTATCAGCCCTGAGGGGACAGGTGTGAAGAGATGAACTGCCTGGCAACTTCTGAGGGCGCAGCAAAGCGGTAAGAGCCAGGCAGGACTGAAAGAATGTGGAGAGGAGCTGCGAACGCTAACACTCGTAAAAGAGTCGCAGAAGAACCCTCTTACTGGCCCAAATACACGGCAGCTTCCTATCTGAGCAGCCTCAATTTCTCCAGCGGGAGGATCAGTACGAGCGAGGTTATCAAGAAAACCCCATGGCGGGACTCGCACAGTGGCGCTTCGAGGGGCAGGTGGGGGTAAAGCGCTTCCTTGCTCGGCAGCGCCGACCCCCGGCACTGCGTCCCGGCCTCCAGCGCTGAGCGGCTCAGCCACAGCGCTCTCCGGGTCGCGGCGGTGCGGGTGCGGGGCATGACCCGGGCGGCCCCGCTAGGCCCGCACGGACGAGCTCCCGGGGCCGCCTCTCGCCACCCCCGCCCCCCAGGGCTGTGCACGGCCGGCGCCGGGGCGGGGCGGCG
>WBMZ01010847.1:0-12560 GCA_013400975.1 Atrichornis clamosus
GGCGGGACTCGTCGGAGGGTGTCTTTAAAGAAAGCAAACCCTGACCGGAAGGTTCTGTTCTGAGAGACCGGCTGCCCCGGGTACACCGGCGGGGCGGTGAATGGGGGTGGATGGGGTGAATGGGGTAAACGCCGTCGGGTACCAAAGGCGCTCTGGATCGTGGGTGCGCTCGGATGGGTTCACGCGTGGGCTGCTGGTGGCAGCGCGGGTGCCCGGGCGCAGCTCTGCGCGGGGCTGGCACCCGCTGCGGGCTCCGGTGCTGCTGCGGCCGGGGCAGGTTCCTTCGCTATCTCATCCATCATCATCGCTTCCAGCCCCGTTCTGTTCACGCCTTACAGTTCTGATTGTCTTGGATTAAACATTACCAGAGGAAATAATACTAATAGCCTTTCACAGCGAAGAAATCAACTTCTAAGGCATTTGTTATGGAAAGGATTATAATAAATTAAATGCTTAAACTAGCACTGTGCAAGCATTTTTGTCTTGGATCAAAATGTTTGCACTGGCTGTTTAAACATTTAATTTATTATAATGAGAAATATCATTGTAAAAATAAGCATGTTAATTAAACCTGAGTTTTGCAAATGTGAGTCATCCCATGTGGACACAGTATAATGAATATAGACAGGTAGAGTCTGCATGCCCTTTTTTTCTCATTAAGAAAATTAACATTTACATCTTTAAACCCTGCAGCTATTAGTTATTTTTAATGAAATGTGTTGCCATTTCAAAGTTAAGCTCTTATATGATGCAATCAGATATTGCTAGGTCAGGGAAGAACTTTGCTAATTAAGTTGCAGAGAAGTTCTTTGCCACAGAAAATTGATTAAAGTTGTAACATGGATAATCAATTTATGCAGTTAAATAAATAAAAATAAATAACTGCTAAGAATACCCAGGTCATGCCAGGGTGGTAAAACAAAGCAGTAGCCTGGCCATCCTGGGGCCCAAAGGAATCATGAATTTGGAAGCAACAGACTGAACCTCTTTGTTATCATCGGACAGGGGACTGAGGGATTGTGGGGACTTTTACAAAGGCGATTTGGACAGTGATGGCTTGCTGCTGGTGTGGGTGAGAGAGAATGGAAGGCAAGACTCTCTTTCCCTTTCAAGTGAAGTGACTGGAAGAAATTCTTTCTACCTTCTCATGCCACTGGTCTCTGGTGCATCCATCTGGTCTTGTCCTGGATTCATTGTATGTGTAAGGTTGTAGGCTGATATATAAACAAAAAGCTCTTGGATTTACTCCCAGCTCTCTCACAGATATGTTGCATAGCCTTGAACATGTTTTTTACCTACTAGAGGTTCATAAAATATTCTCAGCTAGAGCCCTGCAAAGGTTAGAGGTAGTGTTATTCTGTTTTAATTAATGTGCTGCCAGGCTGTGTGTTCAGAAGTTTCTCGGGTCTCTTGTTATTGTACATTACTCCTACAGGCAAAGGTCACTGCAGGCTGGCAGCCATGGCTGAATCCCATTTCTGAAGTGGTCTAGCTCCCAAGGGATGGAGGAGGAAAGTCTTTGGCACAGAAGTGAAATTAAACTTTGGGGAGAGGAGACCTAGATGAATTATTTTCTAGGAGCAGCACCAAAGAATTGGGGATGGGATGCTCTGACTTAGGGGTCACACACCAAATGCACTGTGTACTCTTGTCCCACATGCAGAGATTCAAGTGGTAGCAAATTTGTAAACAAAAGCAATTTTAAAAGATCTTGATTTGCAGAGGTGCCTCTTCATGCTATTCTCTAGCTAGTTGTCCACTGAATCTGCTCTTAGTGCCTGCTGTCGGACTTTTGGAAGGTCGAGGTTCTTGAATTTCTTCCAAATCCAGTGGACATGTTTTGCATGGAAAAAGAGGATGAATTAAGCTGAGGATCCTCTGTACATAATGAAGTTGCTTATTTTACTGGGGATCATCCTCTCAAACCTTTGTGTGTTTGCAGCCTTTAGATGGCTTAGTCCCACATCATGTACGTCCCTCTCTCCTGTCTTCCCAAACTCCCTGCTTTCTTTGTCTTCTCACTGTGAGTGGGAGGAGAAAGTTTTCCAGGTGAAGGTAGGAAGTTGTTGCCCTTTCTTCTTGTTGTATCTCTCTGTCCCTCTGATGGAGTTTTACAGAGCTCTCTATCAACATGACCTCTGCTGACCTCCCGCACAACTCCCCTCCTCTTGCAGGAGCAAATTCAAGTTATCCCGAAGCCATTTTGCTTTAACCATAAGGAATATTTCCACACAGAGCATGAACCTGTGGGAAAAAGGGAGAACTTGTCTGCAGGGCCCTCCCAGTTACAGGAGATTAGAGAGCAATTTTGCCAAGAGAATGCAAGTGCCTGAGGTGAGGTAAGTCAGACAGCCCCCTAGACCTCCCTGACCAGTCCTTCTCGCCTGCCACAGGAGCACAGATGCCTATCATTCATGTAGACCTCTACGCATTGGCCACAAAAGTCACATCTGTCTGAATCTTCAGCTAAACCCCAGCCTGGTGTCTCTCTGTCTTCAGGGTCTGGTCCAGGCAGCATTTTTGGAGCATCTCTTGCATGTGTTGAGGTCACAGGATGAAACCCCAACCCCAGAGGTCACAGCCATATCCACTTACAAGTGTGAGTACTGCCACCCTGTTTTAGGAGGAGTCCTGCAACTACAGCATGCACTGTAGGAGCCAGAATCAGGCACCTCGGTGGTGTTTGACTCCATCACACATCTCTAAACATAAAGCATCCCTGAAGGCATTCAAGAGGCACAGGACACAAGAGAAGGTCAATGGGAATTTTACTAATTTTATGGCTGAAGCACCACAGAAGGCATCTCTGGGATCTTGTCTCCTTGGTGTGTGTGGTTGGGTAGACCTTGGTCAGCAGCCAGACCCCCTTCCAACTTCTCACTCACTCCCTGTGCTCAACAGAAAAGGGGTGGAAAATCAGATTTAAAAAGCTCAAGGGTCAAGATAGATACAGAGAGATCACTTACAAGTTACTGTCACAGGTGAAACAGACTTGACTTTGGGAAAATTAATTTAATTTATCGAGAGTTAAAACTGATTTGGAGGTCTGTCCAAGATCTCCAAGGTGTCAGACACAAGCCCCCAGTCCCAGAATATCTCTGGGGCACTCAGGAGATACATTGCAGCTACATCTTAATGGTTGTGCAGGTACACCTGGAAAAGAGTCTGTGGGAATTACCCACTTCTGTGTTTGCACTGTTTCAGTTCCTCCCATCACAGTCACAGAATCACAGAATCATTAAGGTTGGAAGGGACCTCTGGAGATCATCCAGTCCAACCCTCCTGTGAAGGCAGGGTCAGCTAGAGCAGGTGACACAGGAACATGCCCAGGTGGATTTTGAATGTTTACAGACAGGGAGACTCCACAACCTTCCTGGACAGCCTGTTCCAGTGCTCTGCCACCCTCAATATAAAGAGGTTCTTCCTCATGTTGAGGTGGAACATTTTATGTTTTAATTTATGGCCATTGCTCCTTGTCCTGTCTCTGGGCATCACTGAACAGAGTCTGGCACCATTCTCTTGGCACCCACCTTTGAGATATTGACATGTATTGATGAGATCTCTCTCATTCTTCTCTTCTCTAGACTACACAGGCCTAGCTCCCACAGTCTCTCCTCATAGCAGAGATGTTCCAGTCTGTTAATCATCTCTGTGGCCTCCACTGGACTCTCTCCAGTAGTTCCTTGGTTTTTTTGTGCTGAGGAGCCCAGACCTGGACTGGAGATCACTCCATGATACCAAAGAAATTGGACACTGGCACCTGGTTGTGAGTCTGCTGGTCTCCACCAGCCTGGCTTGCTTCCAATAATGCCACTAGGTATCTTAATCTAAGGTACTTTGGTTACACCTCCCTTGTTTCATCACACTCACTATGCTCAGAATGCTATCAACAAATTACCTGGCAGTTTTTTGGAAGCATGTGGGGTGAGATATGTTTCATTGGATGTTGGATGCTCACAGTGTGAACATCTACTGCCACTGCAGGCTGTCTGTGGGGAGGGCTGGGAAGCTTCTCAGTGCAACACACCAGACCTATTGGAGCTGGCTCGTTCAGGAGGAGGTGATTCTTTTACTAGAAGTGCCTATTTCTCCCCACTGACTGTGAAGGGAGGCAAGGGTGCTTGGCTTCATCTTGACTACCTGAGACTTCTGCAGGAGCAGGCTCAAGCTCAGTGTTAGTGCTTTTGTGATATCCCACTGCTGTAGCCAGTTTGGGAAATTGAATTAATGCTGGTTCAGTGAAGGAGTGCTGTCTGCAGTCCCGTGTCCCTGTGCCCACTCCTCACCTCTGCCCCTGAGCCAGGGAAGAGCAGACAGGAGAAGGTAGCTCTTTGAGAGCAAGAGGTTCTGTGGTCATAGAGTCTCATCATGTGACATAGGGCTGATACCACACCATGCTTGGCAAATAAATGGAATTTAATTGATAGGCCTGGTGCTTTAATTTCTGAAGTATGTTAGCAAAAATCTCAGTTATGTTAATCAAAAACTAGAAGAAAAAAACTAGGACATACACAGTGAAAAAGCGTCAATGGAGCAAATGTTTGATCCAAGGGACTTAGCCCAGGAGCTAAGCCTTGGGCTCCCTTCTCCACTCGGCTGCACTTTGGATGATGTGTGCTCTTATCTGATGGAGCTTGGAGATTTCTCTCACCTAATTTTAGGCATCTAAAAGTTAAAGGAGCCTGGGCTACTGCCCTTTGCTCTTACAAGAAAAGGGGAGATCAGGAGCTTCAGGGATAGACCTGAAGTGTCCCCATTGCCAAGCCAAGATGAGAAGCTCTCAGAAGTCTGCATCTTTCCACGAACCAGAGATCCCTGTGTAACAATGGGCTCAGATTTAAATATTACGTGTCTGAATCCCACATTTCACAGCATGTGGGACCTCAGAACAGACAGATCCCAACTCCCAATGAGACTGTAGCTGCTTGCTGCTGAAAGCTGTTTGGGGAACAGGAGACTTTATTTTCCTACCATTTCAAGACTGCCTCTTATTGGGGTGGCCCGAACTCCTGGTCAGGCAGTGAGGAGCATCAGTCCACTCATAGAAGGGCACAAGCTCTGTTGCAGGAAACAGCACGAATTTGGCACCTCAACCCAGTGCAATGAGCTGTACTTCAGCTGCCTCCTCTCAGCGCCCCAACAGAGCCCAGGGACCTGCTATGAAGGTGTTGGGGAATGTAACCCAGGCTTTTGAGCTAGATGAGAAAGAACCATCTTATCAGACTGCCCTGCTTTTTTTTGATGGAGAGCCTTTCCCTCCCTGAGTTCAGAGTTATGACTAATTACTTCCCATGAAGGCGTGCTGCTCTGCACCACTGATGATTAGCCAGAAGGGAGGCTACCAGCTTTCCTTCTCAGCACCCACCCTTCAGCCCCAACTTCAGCTCTAAATTTAACCAGGATGACCCTCTTAGTTCATTAGATGCATCATGATTTTTACTACCATATTTTAGATGAATTGCCAGAAATGCTCGCCTGTTTTCCTGACCATAAAAGGTATATCACAGATGTTACTTCCCAGTTGAGTCTTGCATCAGCCTGATTTCAATTCCCTTCAAGTACAACCTCTAAAGTTCTCTGCCCTCCACAAATCTTCACACTATGGCTTTTATGAAGCTCCACTTAAAACTCAGACCCTGTGTGCATAAAAACTTGGTCGGGTTCTGCCACTCTTGCTATGTGGGCTTGAGAAAACTGAAACTTGGGGGATAAAGGGAATTTCTGCTGGTTAAGGGAAATGCAGGTGGGATAATGTTTTCTACTTACATTTTGAGACACCAAGCCAAACAGGGCCTTGTTTATGTCTAAGAAGCCTTTTTATTTTCTTGGTGAACCATATTCTATATGTATGTGCCATACAAATTAAATATATAGTTAAAGAATTCATAATATAACCCTAAAGCTTTGCCACATACAGATTTTTGGATTATTGATTGGTACAAAATATGAAATTATATACTCCATGTAAGGAGCAGTTCTCCCTTCTGGAAAAGCTCAATCAAGTATTAAAATTCCAGTAGAAGTATTATCTCTGGTATAAGTGTTTTTTTAAACACAGGAAGAAATACTCATGCTTCAGTTTGTTTCATTAAAGGCTATTCTATACCTGATTTCAGCAGAAGGATTTGAGATCTGCTTTTAGCTTGAAACTCCAACAGAATGGCATTTCAAGGCTCTGTATGATTTTTCTTTCAGGACTGTCATTTCAGGGAGCAGCAGAAATATGTATCATAGAAAATCTCACCACAATCAACATTTATAATTACTGTTTTATGCACCTTTCCCTTGATGTATAAACATATGAACACAAAAGCAAGCTACTGTCCTTTAGTAAGGCTGCTTTAACAAAGGGTCAACATTCAAGCACTTACCTATGGAGCCCAGCTCAACGTCTCAGCCAGAACAGAAAGCGAAGTTCTCAGGTGGCTGCTGATGCAAAGACATTCGCACAGCATGAACACTGCAGCTGATGAACGTAGCTTCATTTGCTTCACTGAAATCACACTGCTCTCTGACAGTGAAGGAGCAAGCTGGAAGAGCTCAGACCAGGCAGTGACAAGTAAAGGCCAGCTCTGTCACATGGCCCTCTCTCCCACCGGGCATTAAAATCTCGAGAGCTAAACCTCCAGAGGTATTGCCAGAGAACAAGGATGGGCAAGTCTAAAAGTAGCATCGTTCATGCTCCTTCCCACCACATTTCCCTGCACAAAATACTTTTGTTGACCTGTGAAGACCTCTATGCTCTGAAGCAGGAAATCCATGAACAGATCCCTCTGACACATCACAAAACCTTTATTAGTGTTTATCAGTGATACAGATTACAGGAACCAAAGGCAATTAAATAACACTTAAGTTGACCACAGACTCAAGAAATACAAGTCACATTTGGCAAGGCAAACTTCTCAGTACACTAGGTTGCTTAGGTTATTATTACACCGTGAAAGAGGAATTTCCCTTACAAGGTTCTACATATTCAGGATATTATTATTAATTGTTATTATTGTGTCTTTCAGACAGTTCCTTTGGCAAGAATTCCCATTTTTAAGTATTTATTATATAAAAATATAACAAATTTTCATTATGTACAAACATTACATTACACAATGTACAGGTTAAAAACACTACAAAAAATGGCAGGCCATGGGTAAAATAAAAGCAAAAAAAACCCCCAATGTAGAAAACATGAAAAGAAATTTAAATACTGCACATTTCATAAAAATTACATTAACTACAAACAATTTTTTTGTTTGCAAATATCAAACAGTACTGATCTGATTGGAAATCTTTCCCAAACAACTTCATTTTTAAGGCACATCTTGCATATTTACACATAGGACACCGGATCTGGTCAATAACTTAAAGGCTCTCGGGAGTGACCTAGTTGTGTGCGCAGGGATGGGTGTAGTTGAGGGGAAGCATGTTGGGCTACGCTTTGTCAGTCGTGTCAGTCTGGGGGCCCAGGTATCTAGTTGAGGGGGCTGGGAAGAGGGGCACCCCGATCTCCTGAAGGTCAGGGAGCCGTGCAGGGCGCGGTGGGGAGAGCAGCGTGATCGTCCGGTCAAAGTCCCTGTGCAGCACCTTCTCGTAGACACTCTGAAGCCCGACTGTTTTGGGCAGCTGGGCTTGATAAAAGTTGTCCCTGCGAAGGGGATCCCTGGGCAGGGACGTGCTCTTGCAGAAGGTGGAGAGGGGTGCTGAAGGGTGTGGAGAGGGGTGGGGGTTGGCTCGGCCACAGGAGGGGCTCCAGCAGCGGTCCGAGTGGCCCAGGATCTTGCACTCAGCTGTGCATGCCCACAGACCTAGAGAGAGATAGGGGAGGAGAAACCTGTCGTTACTGCCGGGATAAATCCACGCCATTCATAATCCTCAGAGTAATCAGTCACAGGGTGATTCAGTGCACTGCTGGTAGGAGTGGGGAGGCAATGCTTTACAGTACAACAGAAAAACATGCTTGGTTAGGTTATGTTGTTTTGTTAGGGACACTTCTCACAATTCTAACTTTAAGGGAAGCTTTTTGGGGATGAAAACCCAATCCTACAGGACTTACAGCATCTGCTAATTTGTGCTGGGCTCTCATTTGAAAGAGGAACTAACATCTAACAGCCTGCAGCAAAGAGATGGGCAGTTTGAAGCATGCAATGTCAGACTTCCCCTTCCAGCTGCCCTGCCTGATCACTGTGCTGCAGGGATGGGTCCCTCCATCCACCTCCCCGTTCACCCATGTGTCTGTCTGAGGTCCAGTGGGGAGCAGGGGCTGAGCTCTTACCGTTCTGCATGTGTGTGATGAGATCTTTCTTCAGGGCGTCTCCGCTGATATCCGAGTCGCTGTCATTAAAATCACTGTCACCTTTGCCACTGTCTTTGCCACTGAACTTCTCTGCCTCCCGGCCGGAGATGGTGTTGAAGGAGTGTCCCTTCCAAATGGCCACGGGGGGAGCAGGCTCCTTGTTGTAGCTCGGAGTGGCAGCAAAACCCTGCTGGTGGGGAGGGAAATCAAAGGAGACATGGGAGAGGGAAGTGGTGAAGGGCAAATCAACCTTAACTGCACCTCTGCAATTCACATCCTCCAAGACATTCCCCACCCTTTGCCCCACGTTCCCGTGGTGGGACCTTACCTCCCCACTCTGTCCTCTCAGCCTCTTCTGACCCTCGTAGAGACAGGTGCTCTCGCTGCCGCTCTCAGTGGTAGAGATCTCTTCAGCAGCTGGAGAGGGATCAGGGCTTGTGAAAGAGGTTTTGCTGGGAAAGGTTCGTACCTCAAACATGTTCCCCCTCTGGCTGCCCTCCTCCTGACGGCCCTTCTCCAAGTGGGAGATGTCTATTTGGTCCTTCAAGGCAGCATTGTTTTTGATGTCATTCCCCTTCTTGCGCCTGTTGCAGGTGGTGGCGATGGTGATTATAGCCACCAGGAGAAGGGTGCAGCTGCCTGCCAGGACAATGATCACGATCAGAGGGATGTCCCACTGCAAAGCTTTTCCTTCCCAGGAGCTGGGCTTGGCTATGTCCTGGATACTGGATGGAGCAGTGGCGGTCACCAGGAAGTTGACTGTGGCGGTTGTAGACAGGGGGGGTCTACCATTGTCTGTCACAGTGAGAATGATCTTGAATAGCTGTCCCAGTTCTTCAGAGAGGTCACCTCTCAGCACAATGTCCCCAGTACTTGGGTTGATGGAGAAAAGGTCCTGCTGGGACTCTTCCAGGAAGGCAAACGTGAGCTCGGCATTGGCCCCATCATCTGCATCTCGAGCTTTGATTTGGGCCACCAGGGAGTCACGGGAGGTCTTGCTGGACACACCAATTTCCACTGTCCCATTGGTGAGCACAGGGTGGATGATGACAGGAGGGTTGTCATTCTGGTCCACCATCCTCACTTTGACAAGGGTGCTGCTGGAGAGCTGGGGGGAGCCACCATCAGTGGCCTGGATCCTCAGGTCCAGCTGCTTGAGGATCTCATAGTTGAATGTCCTTAGGGCATAGATGGCCCCAGTGGCAGGGTCCACTGAGACGTAGGTGGAGATGGGGGCCCCCATGACCTGTGTCTCCAGGAGCCGGTAGGTGACCTTACCGTTGTGGCCAAGATCAGGGTCACGAGCCACCACTGTGGTGATGTAGGCACCCGGGGGGTTGTTCTCTGGTACAGCCACCTCGTAGAGTGGCTTGGCGAAGAGCGGCGCATTGTCATTCTCATCGCTCACCCGCACTGTGTACTGGCGGACAGTCTTGAAGGGCGGCGAGCCCAGGTCCTCAGCCACCACGGTGAGGTTGTACTCGGGGATGCGCTCGCGGTCCAGCGCTGCTGTGGTAACAATCATGTAGCTGTCCTCGTAGGCACGCTGCAGGGTGAAGTGGTCATGGCCGCGGAGGCTGCAGCGCACCTGCCCGTTGGCACCCGAGTCGCGGTCCGAGGCGCTGACGAGGGCCACAAAGCTCTCACTGGCTGCCGCCTCGCTGACGTAGGCCACACCAGCGGCGCTGGCAGCGCCACGGAGGGCGCTGATGCTGATGCGTGGAGCGTTGTCATTGACGTCGGTGAGGCGCACGACGACGGTGCAGGTGGCAGCGCGGGGGCTCGCACCGCGGTCCTGGGCACGCACGTCCAGCTCGTAGGTGCGGGTGCGCTCGTAGTCCACGGCCGCCTCCAGTGTGAGACGGCCTGAGCGCGGGTCGAGGCGGAAGAGCCGCCGTGCCTCAGGGGGCACCTGGCTGCTGAAGGCATAGACCACCTCACCATTGGGGCCCTCATCAGGGTCAGCGGCGTCCAGATCGAGCAGCAGGGAGCCAGGTGGCGCGTCCTCGGGCAGCTCCACTGTGACTGAGCTCTGGGCAAAGGTTGGACTGTTGTCATTGGCGTCGAGGACGCGGACATGCACGGTGGCTGTGCCTGAACGCGCTGGACTGCCACCGTCTTTGGCTACCAGCTCCAGGGTGTAGGAGGGCTGGCGCTCACGGTCCAGCTCCTGGAGCAGCACCAGGTCGGCACAGCGTGCCCCATCCGCCCGTGTCTGTGCCTCCACACCGAAGTGGCTGTTGAGGGAGACCTGGAAGCTCTGGATGGAGTTGGACCCCACGTCCTCATCCACAGCCACCTCCAGTGGGAGGCGAGTGCCAGGTGCGGCGCTCTCCGACACCTCCAGCGCCATCTGGGCATGGGGGAAGTGCGGTGCATTGTCATTGATGTCACGCACCTCCAGCTCCACGTGCACCAGGCGGTAGCGCTCCCGCCAGCAGCTCACCACGTCGAAGGCCAGGACACACTGGGGGGCTTGGCCGCACAGCCGCTCCCGGTCCAGCCCCGCTTCACCGATGCTCAGCTGCCCGTCCTCCTCCCGCACCCGCACCAGCGAACTGTTGCTGAACTGCCGCATCAGGCGAAAGCTCATCTCCCCCGGCGCCTTCACCGGCATCTCGTCGGCCAGCGTACCGATCACCGTGCCCGGCGCGCCCTCCTCGTCGGTGCGATACCTCACCGTCTTGCAGCGGGACAGGGCCAGCACGCAGGCGGCGGCCAGCAGCCGCAGGGGGCTCATGGCAGCGGCGCGGCGCTCAGCCCGACGGTGCGCTCCGGAGGGGATGAGCGGGGCACGGGGAGGATCCCTGTGCCGTACCGGGCTCTCTACGCCGCCGTCTGCGCTTCTCGCGCCGCCGCGCCGCCTTTCATAGACGGCGCTATGCAAATGAGCGGGCGGCGGAGCCAATGGGATGCGGCGCGGGCGGCGGGCGGCCCCCGGCGGTCTCCGGGCCGGACCGCAAGCGGGAGCGGGGTCGCGGGGCGCTCGCCTTTGTTTTCTTTAACTCTACTGAGTCTGGGGTTTTTTTTTTCCTTTCCTTTTTTTCCTCTCCCGCACCGTCTCTATTTCTTTTTCCTTCCTTATTTACTTCCTTTCCTCCCCACTTTCTTTTCTCGCCCTCCTGTCTCTTCTCTCTCTCCTGAGGCGCGGCAGCGGAGCTGGCGCGGGGAGCGCGGAGTGCAATGCGCGGTGGGATTTGTTAATCCTGCCACAGGTCGGACAGGTGCCGTGTCGTGGCATGCCGCGGCATGCCGTGTCGCGGCATGTCGCTCGGTGTCGTGGCATGTCGCGCGGTGTGGCGGCGTGCCGCGCGGGCGCGGGCGGGGGCTTGGGGCGGGTGCGCATTAGCGGGGTGCGGGGGGGTGGCGGTGGCGGCATTCAGCTGCGCCCGGAGTGGTGTGTCACTCGCGTGAGAGCCTGTGATCAGCGCCGTAAGTCGCCTTTCAGGAGGTGTCCCCGCATGCTTTAGTATGCATGTCACCGCCCGGGTTTCTTAAGCCTGGGGCACTAGCAGGCGAGGAGGAAAAAAAGAAAAAAAAAAGTTCCAAATAGGATTTAGCATAAGCTTGAGGAGATTTGGAAAGGTTTCAAAGATCAGGCTGTATCAAAGGCTTATGAAGCCCTCGTTAGCTGTAGAAATATAATAGCATGGCAGGCTATCCCATTCGAGGAACCAATGTCTGTATTATTTCACTATGACAGGCTAAAGGGAGAGAAAGTTGAACAGTTTCCACAGAGGAGTTGGACTAAGTTGAATATAATGAGCAAACGCCACATGTATCCATTATGTCCCTCTATTCATTCCCAATCACTGCCATAACTCTTTGACTAAACGATGATGAGCGCTGAATTACACACAATGCCCTGCTCATATTAAAATACATTTAAGACCTATCCCTCCTGGTGCCCTGTTACGCCTATTCACAGGATTTTCTTTTTGTCCTAATAGGGCCTCTCTGGGAAGCAACACCAGTCTCGTTCCAGACGAACAAAATAACAGCATGAGGCTGAAACCTGGCACGAACCGGGGGGAACGAAACCATCTGCCCCACAAGGCACCAAGGCCCTGCATGGAGCTCGGTGCAGACTCCCAGCCCCGCAGTGCCTCAGCAGCCGTGGGGAGTGAGGGCGTCTGCCGACCTTGGCCCGCAGGGATAAGACCTGACGGGGAGGGAAGATGAGGGTCCTGAGGGACAAGTTCTTCTCCGGAAAACCGCAGGCCCGCCCTTCCTTCCTTCCTTCCTTCCTTCCTTCCTTCCTTCCTTCCTTCCT